>JAVKPL010000906.1:0-15593 GCA_032173675.1 Gastrolobium villosum
TAGAGAAATAATCACAAGAAAAGATCGGGTGGACCCAAGATTGATACATTTTTTGGTATTTTCAACATAAACAAAATTAGTAGTACAATAATCATTGAAATTCATAAGACAAAAACTATTGAAAAGACAAGAACATTAAAAGACAAGGAAAAAGATGAAAACAAGTTATTCACCTCCTGAGTTATAAATGTCCATTTGGATTCTGATAGTAACTTTGCAGAGTGACCAAGAATGTCCTTTTCAATTCCATTGAACGGCAAAGGTTGTCCATCTACATAAGCAAACAACAACACTATATCAAATATATAGTGAAAATCATTTATTCAAATAAAAGATATTTAATTGTACACTGACACATAAGAATGAGATGTAGATATGTAATAGTGCAAATCAGCAAAAAGAGAAAATTTAAAAGACCTAATTTCAAAATCAATCGTATTCAAGAAAGTCAACACTACCAACCTAGGTGATAGAATACAAAGCAGCACGTTCCTCCATATAGTTGTATTTCCCTTCATTTTTCTAATAAAATATCTTTTACTACCACAAAAATAAAAAATAAAACAAAATCATAGGTCCCAAATCGACAGCAGCTTCAATTACAGTGGCATTGTGGCTATGCCCTTACACCCTCCAACCTGACACAGATAATAATCAGATGCAGGATTCGTGACATAGCCAGCAGTTCTAGTATCCACATACAACAGCATAAATGTTGTAATAAGATCACTGGATCACTTCAAGTAACCAGGTTTCCAACAAAACAACCATAAGGTGATCTTGGTTTTCATATTCATAGTTCTGATGAAAAGCATAACTATGCATAGATGAACATACCGCTACGGTATGAACGGAAATACAGCACTGGAACTCTATAAGAAGGACTGTAGACAATATGAAAATCATAGTGGTTTACTTCATGCTCTGGACCTAGTAGAATGGAAGAAAAACAATATTGTTAGTAGTAGGAAAGAGTACTCAAACTGCCAAGAATGATAGTAACCAAATTCAAACAGTGTGAGATAAAACACAAGTTAGATTAGGAATACCAATTAGGCCATACATACTAAAGTGGCATAATCAAAGGGCTCTTCTCCCTGTGAGATGTTGCTTTCTTCTTTCCACGTCAAACTTCTATTACTTTCTTCATCCTGTAATGACAATTAGAATCCACTTACATAAACTCCATCTTTAAGGAGCTATTAGTACACTGAATTGCTGACAGACCTCACTTGATTTGATAAGGCACATGTTCTCCAGTGATAAGTATCCTTCCTCCTGACAGAGAGACAGACACACAGAAAAATCTGCTGAGCATAGAAAAATAAGGCAGTGGATTTAAAAATCTAATGACAAAAGACCCACCTTATGAGAAGAAACCAAATAATGTTTTGAACATGGAACCCACAGCCATGGAGGAATTGAAGGATTGAACCTTTTCCACTTTTCAGAAAATGTAATAGCAGAAAGGAAAAAATCACTTGAAGAGAGAGTCCCATCCCATGGGACTATGTCCTTAATAGGTTCTTTTACATCCATACCTACAAAAAGGGGGAGATGCATTTCTTATGATCAACAAGACGTTATCTGACCTAACTTTTTTGTTTGGGTGGGAATGGATCATCTCATGTGTGATTTCACATGACCAGATCGAGTGAAAGGTTTTTAACTGTCGGTATACAAATCAACAGTGATAAAAGATGAAAGAAAAAAAATATTGGAATATAGGATGGGAAAACGATAACCGTTGATTTGTCTGTCAACAGTTAAGAACCTTTCACATGACTTGGTCATGTGAAATCTAACATGAGAGGATCCATTCCCATATTCTATTAGTGTAAGATCTGCTATATGTTATCCCACAAGGTCGGAAAGTTTCAACTATAAGAAAATTTTCAAGATACATAGAAAATCATAAGGATATTCACATTGCCTAGATTCATTTCAAGAAAATCAAGATCGTGAAAGCCTAGACAAGTCCATATATGCAGTCTAACAGGATCATATACATATAAAAAAAAATGCTCAACAATAAAGTAGATAAACAGTGAGGAATATTATTCTCATTGCATTCAAATTCCAATTCCTCTTACTACCACAATAACATAAGCACATTCCAAAATCCAAAATCCAAAATCAATCTCCAATGAAAGAACAGCAATACCAATGGCAAGAAATGCATTAAAATTTAAAATTTAAAATCAATCTCCAATGACTGAACACCAATACCAATCTTCAATGAATTAAACACTACTAGTGTAAAAACTCTCTTGTAATATGTTACACGGTGTTAGCTAGTTGAACTGGTGCTGTACTGTAGTGCTGCACCTCCTAGATTAATGTTGCTACACCCATGCAGTTAGTTAGTTTATCCTACGTGGCTTTCTGTTGTAACCACTTGTAAGGAAAATGTTAGGAATAGATCCCCTCATGTGTTAGTTACTAACACATGATTATGTCATATGAGAGAATAATAATCATACAAAGATAATCAATCGTTACGAGGGGAGAGGGAGAAATATATATTAAAATAAGGGATAGAATATTGTGATACCCACGTGACACCCAGTCAATCTCACCGTTAGATCGCTTATATTGATCCAACGGTTATATTTATTTCTATCTTTGTATGATCACGATTTCCCAAATTTAGAGTGAAAGCATTGAATATGGGAAATCATAACCATATAAAGGTGAAAAATAAATATAAAATATTAAATTTGGGAAATCATGACCATACAAAGATGAAAATATATATAACCGTTGGATCAACGCAAGCGATCTAACGGTGAGATTGATGGGTGTCACATGGATGTAACATAACTTGGATGTCACAATATCCTATCTCTTAAAATAAATAGTTATAAAATTATGACAGTTGATTCACTTTTATGGTTATAATTCTCCAACGTGACCCAAACCACATGTGGCAGTTTCAATTGTGTTCAAAACCATTCGGTTCGATTTTTATTAAAACCATAAAAGCCGAACCGAACCGCTTGACTGCCATACAAGCAAAGTTCTGGTAAGTAATATCTAACCGTGGCACCAAATTTATCAAAATTTATAAATGAAAGAAACTAACAGTAAATTTATTCATCATAAAATTTATAAGTCAAAGAAAAACTAACAGTGGCAGAACCGTGAAAAGATCTTACAACACGTACCCAAGTGAAGTACACTCTGGAATTGTTGTGGTTTTCGGGACAGAAATTGATATCTCCGAATATAAAAGATGTTGTGAGAGATTCTACGTTGTAGTGAAGAATTGGAACTTCGTTTTCTCCTAGAGTTCTGCTCTTCAAGCACGCAATTTCACACTTTCAGATTCGGGGGAAGATGGTTAATTGTTTGATCCTAATTACGATGATTAAGAGTTTAACATTAGGGGTTAACCATGTTAAGATTAAGTTAGGGTTAGAGTTAGGTTATATTTACAACTACTAACAATAAGCGCAATGTAAAAAAAAAAAAAAAAAAGTTGTAAAAATACTAGTCGTAACTATAACTTTTTATCTCTTTTTTTTATCACCATTAATTATTTTTAAATCAAGGGTGATAGACAAGTGGTATAATTATAGAGAAAAAAAAAAGAGATTAATAAAATAAAAATATTATTATATTTAAGATCGTTGATTTAATTATAATCACAGAGATTAAAAAGGTAGTAAAAATAGAAAAATTAAATAAATAGGTAATATTTTTTAAAATAAATTCCAATGTATTCTCCAGCTGTAACTGAAGACTAATCTCCATCGAGCACTGTCGGATCCTTTCGGGGAGGGCTCTCCCAAATTCTTTTTTTTTTCGTTCCCAGTACTCGAACTCGAGATCTCTGATTAAGGAGACCAAACTCCTTACCACCTGTGCGAAAGGAGTTTGGTCAATAAATAGGTAATATAACCATTCCTTTAGATTAACAATTGAAGGAAAGAGAGAAACAAAATGTGTAATTAGTTAAATTATTATATTTGAGTCGTTGAGTTAAATTAATCTAACAATAATAAAAAGTAGTAAAGATAGAAAGATTAAATAGACTTACAATATAACTATAACAAAAAATAGGTTTTATTTACAAGGCATTAAATATTAAATGAAAGCTTTGATTCAAAGAAGAAAAAAAATTGATTGGAGTGGATGATAAGGAAAAATAAGTTATAATTATAACCTATAGGCTCTTTGACCGTTTTACCTTTATTAAATAAAAAATAACCACTTTCTCCCTGTTCCAAAACTATAACTTAATTTTTGCCTCTTTAATTGATTACAAAGGAAACTTAATCAAAAAGGTTTCATAAAGCTCCATTTATTAATATTTATGTCGGTAGGTGTTTTGCAATCTACCTACCCAACCCATGCCTTTGTGTTGCATGTGATTGACACAGTTTTACAGGTCTATAACTGAAAGTAAACTGGCCTATGAAGGCCGATGCATGTAAGGTGTAAAAACAAAATTTTTACTGTGAAAACATACATACACACATAGATTCATGCTCTAAGACAGCATTATGTTACCTTGTTTTTGGCCTGATCAGTCAGGGAAATCAGATGTCAGGCTTGAAGGGTTCAAACCCTCTAATGGTGATCCACACCACCGTTCGTCAATGATGCAAGAACTCCTTCTTGAAAGCCACCAGATGAACACCACAGTGAGGCTTGCTATGCGCACAAGTGGTGAAGGTGGAGGCTAGGTATTCTGTTTGGAAATGTATAGTGAACTACCCTACAGAATGGTGCATGAGATGAAGGAGTGTAGGCTAGGTTTTCTCAAAACCCTAAGGAGAGGAACTTGTTTGTTATGCGCACACCTTGGAGAGGAAGAGAGAATAATAATCATTCAAAAATGAAAATAATCCTTTCAAATAACCTTGAAAGTTGCGCATGAATCAGGGGAGGATAAGGTGGAGCTGTTGCAAAACAAATCTTGCCAACAACCTCCATTCTTATCCTCATGAAACTAAGTTCAAAACAATTTAAACTTAAATTCATAAACTATCATATAGTATACTTTTCATACGCATAATTCAGCCCTAAAAAGGGGTCCAAATATATTGAGTAGTTGCATTCAAAATTCGAACCAACTCACCCTCTGATTCTCTCAACTACCAAATTTGATTGGAGCTTTGTTTTAAGTGACAAGATGACATTCTTATCACATTAATATGCGCCCCAAACAGCCCAAATTTATGCTCCAAATATGCTTCTTGATCCAAGGAATATATTCCAATAAGATCTTATCTTATGCTTTTGTTATGAAACAACTTTTCAAAGCTAATTCAAATTCGAATTCAAACACTTGAATTCAAATGTTCAAACATTCAAATTCAAAATTCAAAATTCAAAATTTCAAATTTCAAATTCAATATTCGAATTTCAAAATTCAAATTCAAAATTCAAATTTCAAATTCAAAATCAAAATTCAAATTCCAAATTCAAATTTCAAAATTCAAATTTCAAATTTCAAATTCAAAATTCGAAATTCAAATATTTGATTATTAATTTAACTGATTAAATTAATTAGTAATGGCTTAGACTATCCAAGCCCATTACTAAGCTCCATGCACCACCCACCCATTTAGGTGGGCTTCCAAACAGCTTCTTGGGCTAACAACCATTATTAGGCCCAATACCTTTAAAGATATCCATCATGACTACAAGGTGTTAGTGTGTGACCCATTAGGTCCAACTTAGCTTCTGACATAACTGGGCTTGGGCCCAACAAGCCCACAACCCAATTAATGACAACACAGAGCACTAACAATGCTTTGTTGCCCCAGAACTAGTCAGATTAATGACTTGATCATCCTATTGCACATATTTGGTTACCGTATGTATTTTCCTTCGTCTCGATTATCTTCCCATTAACCTAGGGTAAGGAAATGTATCAACCCCTGCAGTTTAGGGTAAGCTTTATTCGAAATAGGGAATCTTCGATTTACTAACTCTAAAAGCAGATCATCTCATGATCTCTTTTACTATGCATAGATTCCCGAGTCCCTGTAAATGTCATCCCGATTTCTCTGGTTTACAGATAACCTAATCTATCACAGAGATTTGACGAATTCCTTCAGTTTATTACCGTAGCCTTGTGCCCTTTAAGGACACGCTCAACAGTATACCTATGAGTCTACATGTTTCAGGCAGACGAGGCATACAATCAAAACATGCCTTCAAGAACACAGTCTAGGTAATAACTTCTGGTCTAAGGAAAGACATACCCAAACATAAAGAGATTACTCTAATGACACTATCTGTGAGATTTCCTCATAGAGTCTCTTTTTGGGTCTGTTCAGTGCGAGCTATACTCTTATAGGTCCACCCACGACTTTAGCTAAGATATCTCCATATCTGCAGCTCATGAGGTCTTTACCTTGTATCCATATACAAGTAGATAAGTCGTACTAGTCTTACCCGAGATCACTGATCCCCAAACTCAGTGTCTCTAGACTAAGAACATATAATTAGGAATAGACATGCAATATCCTTGAATCCTCATGATCGTGATCTCATCACATATACTCAAGAGATACCTGTTCTATTCCAAGGGGTTTATCCAGTTCGTTCATATAATATTAACAGTAATATCGAGACACAATATGAAATTGAATAAATAGTGTTTTCATTTATTTGCGAAAAACAAAGTTCTACATCTAGTGTCCTTTATTTAATCAAAAGATTATCTCTAGGACACCTATATACTAACAAGCTCCCACTTGGCCTAGAGCCAATCAGACCTAAGTCGTATGCCCAAAGCCTCATAATGCCTATCATGTTTTCTCTGAGAAACAGCCTTTGTCAGAGAATCGGCCAGGTTATCGTCTGTGGGAACATAATCCATTTTTTACATCATTCCTATCAATGATTTCTCTAATCAAATGATATCTGCGGAGCACGTGTTTAGATCTTTGATGAGATCTAGGTTCCTTTGACTGCGCAATGGCTCCTGTGTTGTCGCAAAGCAACTGTATGGGCTCATCCACGCTTGGAACCACCCTTGGTTCATTTATGAACTTCTTGATCCACACTGCCTCCTTAGCTGCTTCTGAAGCAGCTATGTATTCAGCCTCTGTCGTTGAATCTGTTGTTGTCTCCTGCTTGGAACTCTTCCAAGACACTGCCCCACCATTTAAGGTGAGTACGAATCCTGACTGTGACTTGCAGTCATTTTTGTCACTCTGAAAGCTGGCATCAGTGAACCCTTTCACTGTTAACTCATTAACCCCACCATAGACCAGAAACGCATCCTTAGTTCTTCTTAAGTATTTAAGGATGGTTTTGACTGCCATCCAATGACCCTCTCTAGGGTCTGACTGGTATCTGCTCGTAATGCTTAAAGCATATGAGACATCTGGTCTCGTACATATCATGGCATACATGATGGATCCAATAGCCGAAGCGTATGGAATTCCACTCATGCGATCCTTCTCAGGCTGTGACTTAGGACACAAAGCCCTTGATAGGTGTACGCCATGACTGACAGGAAGAAAACCCCTTTTCGACCCTTCCATGCTAAACCTCTTTAGCATCTTGTCAACGTACGTGGATTGAGATAAACCCAGCAGCCTCTTGGATCTATCTCTATAGATCTTTATACCAAGTATAAAGGCTGCCTCTCCCAAATCCTTCATGGTAAAGTTTTCTGAAAACCACTCTTTCGTTATTTTTAATGTGGGGATGTCATTTCCTATTAGCAATATGTCATCTACATAAAGCACTAGGAATACGACATTACTCCCACTAACCTTTCTGTAAACACAAGGTTCATCCTCGTTCTTGATAAAAGCGTTACTCTTAACGACTTCATCAAAACGTATATTCCAACTCCTTGATGCTTGCTTTAGCCCATATATTGACCTTTGTAGTTTGCATACCATATGCTCCTGATCTTTGATTTCAAAGCCTTCAGGTTGTGTCATGTACACTTCCTCCTTCAAGAACCCATTCAAGAAGGCGGTCTTGACATCCATTTGCCAAACTTCATAGTCGTGGTATGCTGCTATTGCAAGCATGATCCTAATAGATTTGATCATGGCAACTGGTGAGAAAATTTCATCATAGTCAACTCCTTGTCTTTGACGATACCCTTTCGCCACCAACCTAGCTTTGTAGGTCTGAACGTTACCATCTGCATCAGTCTTTCTTTTAAAAACCCATTTATTACTGATAGGAACTATTCCTTGCGGTTTAGGAACCAAGGTCCATACCTTGTTCTGATACATCGAATCCATTTCAAATTCCATAGCTTCAAGCCATCTAGAGGAGTCAACATCTTTGACTGCCTCCTCGTAGTTACTTGGTTCATCATCCTCAACAGTTTGCTGATTCTCAATCACAAACCCGTACCTTTCAGGTGGATGGATGACCCTCGTAGATCTACGGAGTTGTGTGTTTACTTCTCCATTGGAGAACGTCGCCTGCGGAGCAGACTCGGGTTCCTCAATCTGTTCTTATGGATCTTGCACTTCTTCAAGATCAATCTTACTCCCACTGCCTCCTTGAGAGATCAAATCCTTCTCAAGGAACTCAACATTGTTTGACACAAACACTTTGTGTTCTTCCATGGAGTATAAGTAGTATCCCTTAGTACCTTTAGGATACCCCACAAATAGACATTTAGTACTCTCAACACTAAGCTTGTCTGATGTCAACGCTTTGACATAAGCTGGCGATCCCCATACCCTGAGGTAACTCAGGTTGGGTCTCTTACCACTCCATATCTCATGTGGTATGGTCTGAACAGATTGAGACGGTACCCTATTTAGAAGGTATGCCGTTGTGTCTAAGGCATATCCCCAAAATGATTTTGGAAGTTGAGTCTCACTCATCATAGACCTAACTATGTCTAACAAGGTCCTGTTTCTCCTTTCGGAGACGTCGTTTTGGTGTGGTGTGTAAGGAGCGGTAAGTTGTGAGAGAATTCTATTTTCTCTCAGATAATCCTGAAACTCGTGGCTCAGATATTCACCACCACGATCTGATCGTAATGTCTTAATCATCTTGCCACGCTGTTTCTCCACTTCATTCCTAAACTCTTTGAACTTTTCAAAAGCTTCAGATTTATATCTCATTAGGTATATATACCCAAATCTTGATTTGTCATCTGTAAAGGTAATGAAATAGGAATATCACCTCTAGCCTCAATAGACATTGGGCCACATACATCAGTATGAATGAGTTCTAATAACTCACTAGCCCTATGACTCTCAAGCCCTTTGGGCTTTTGTCGAATCATTTTCCCAGCTAGACAAAACTCAAACTGTCCATAGGATTCCAAATCCATAGAGTCCAGGTATCCATCTCTATGCATCCTAGACAATCTTGTTTCATTTATGTGCCCTAGTCTACAGTGCCAAAGATAAGATTGATTATCCGTCCTAGGTCGTTTCACATCTATATTGCACCCAATTATAAAAAGCACTTCATTTCCCATTTCCAACACATACAATCCATTTATTAAAGAAGCAGTACCATAAACCATATCATTCAAAATGATAGAAAAAGTACAATCCCTAATACTGAAAGTATAACCATCTTGTTCTAAACAAGAAATTGAAATAATGTTTTAGAAATATGCGGAACATAAAGACAATTATTCAAATGCAATAAAAGGCCAGTAGGCAAAATAAGGTCAGCATCTCCAACTGAATGAGCAACAACCCTTGCTCCATTACCAACGCGGAGATCCACCTCGTTTCTATCCAATCTCCTTGGGCTTCTAAGTACCTGCAACATATTGCAGATATGAGAACCACATCCGGTATCCAATACCCATGAGGTTGGATTAGCATAAGAATAATTTATCTCAATCATGAAAATACCTGAGGCAGAAGCATCATTATGCTTCTTGTCCTTCACATTGTTCAGGTAGTTGATATGCTCCCAGCATATATACTTTTATAGATCAAAAACAGCAGGAAATCAGATCTAAAACTGTATATAAAAGTGTATATGTGGTGAAATTATTGAATAAAATTGTCAGACACTCTCTCACTCAAATTCTTCATGTTTACAGGAGGAAAATAACAAATACAGGAGTAAGGAGAAGAATCAGACAGAAGCCCCACGCCCCAAGCGTAGGAATCCACGCTTGAAGCGTGGGAGGAGACTTCAGAACAGTGAGTCCACGCTGCAAGCGTGGAACTCCACGCTTGGAGCGTGGAGAAAGCAAAAATGGCAGAAGCTCCACGCTTGGAGCGTGGATCCTGCGCTCCAAGCGTGGCATTGAGAAAGACAGCTGTCAGTTGCGAGGAAAGGAGGATTTTCAAGTTATAAAAAGGGCATAAGGCAACCCTAGGAGACACATCTGATATTCTACACATCTGAGATCGTTCGGAGGCGGAAGTTCTGAGAGAGATCTCTTCTTCTACCTTTCTGTAGTTCTTTTAGTTTTTGTTTTTCAATTGAATTTTGGATTCTAGCCATGATAATGGTTGGCTAGAACCTCTTTTGCTGTAGTTAGGGTCACGAACCCTTGTGAACCCCTGATACAATGGATTGAGTTTTTATGAATATATTTATCTTTTGAATTTCGTTCTATTCTGTTCGTATTGTTATTGTTATTATTAGATCCGATCAATCTAGTAAGTAATAATAAATCTGAGGATTAGGGCCAACAAGAGGGATCTGAGGTCTTTAATCCGGAAAGGGGATAGAACGACGGTATGAACATGATCTAGACATAGACATGATTCATATTGTAGATGTTTCAATTATCGATCGTTATGCTTGATCTCATATAGGGCACCTCAAGGAATTAGGGTTCTATATGAGATTAAAGGGTTAATTCCTCAAGGGATTGAGAATTAACTATTGATACTTTTATCTGATAATTATCTAAGTTCACGATTTATATATTAATACTTAACTTAATCCAGAGTAAAAGGTGGGGATCATTGGTGAGTGCTCCCTACTACAGCGCTTTTCTCATATATTTTAAACCCTTATTTCAATTCTTATTCAAAAAGAACCAAAAACAAGTATTTTAAATTTACAAATCAATTTCCCACACAATCCTGACATTCGTGTCAAAACCCTTTTGAAATATTTAATCTTAAAAGAAAGATTTTTAATTGATTTAAACACACTCTCTGTGGATACGAACTGTGATTTATCACTGTATTACTTGCGCGATTCGGTACACTTGCCGAGATCGTAACAAGTTTTTGGCGCCGTTGCCGGGGAGTGTTTGTCTTGAATCAATTAATCTTGATTTTAAAGATTAAATTGTTTTTATTTTATTTTATTTTATTTTTGTTTTGAATCTGTGCTACTAATCTTTTCTCTGAAGTTGTATGCAAAGCAGTGCTTTTCTCAGGAGAAGCGAACGAATTGCTCAAAAAGAGAAGGAGAGAAAAAGGGCACAGACAGCTCCCATTCCAGTAGCTGAAACCCTAGAGATGGCTGCTCCTAATCAGAATGCTGATCCTAGGATGAACACCATCCTCACGCCTGTCTTCAACAGGCCCAATGCTGGAATTGTTCCACCAGAACTTGGGAACAATCAATGGGAACTCAAGTCCAACATCATTCAGTTGGCCGAGAGAGAAAAGTATGGAGGAGAGGACAATGAAGATCCTCACAGATTCATTGACAGATTTTTACGAATCTGTGACTCTACAAAGCCTCCACATGTTTCTGATGATGCAATCCGATTAAGACTTTTCCCTTTTTCTGTTAAAGGAAAAGCTCTTGATTGGATGGAAAGACAACCTGCGGATAGCATCATCTCTTGGGAAAATTTATCTGAAAAATTCTTTGCAGAGTTCTTCCCCATGGAGAAATACAACAACATGGTGAATGATATCACCTCCTTCAAACAACAATTTGGAGAGACCATCTGCGCTTCTTGGAATAGATTCAAGGCCCTCATGAGAAAGGTTCCTCATTATAACCTATCTCAAGGGGACCAAGTGAGAATCTTCTTTAATGGTTGTCTACCAGAAACAAAATTGGTGATTAACACTGCAGCAGGCGGTTCTTTGGGTGACAAACTGGCTTCTGAGTCATATCATCTTATTGACAAGTTAGCTAAGAACGAGAATGAAACATCTATAAGGACCGGAAAAAGGGAAGCAGTGCCGCTCAATGATAATAGTGCAATGCTGGCGGAACAGAAGTTGTTGTCTCAACAAATGTCCAATTTAAATGCGAAGTTTGAAAAGATGCAACTTTCCAAAGTGCAAGCAAGTACAGTTATCCTTGATTGTGAGTATTGTCATGAAGATCATGATACCAATACTTGTCCTACATTGATGTCCTCAGATTCTACTCAGCAATTTCAGGTAAATGGTATTTGGTATGATCAGCGCCCTAATCAAAATTTCTCAAGAAATCAAAATAATGCTGCTGGTGGTAATAATTACCAGAGGAAAAATTATCAAGGTACTGGTTTAGATATGACATCAGACAATTATCTAAAACCACCACCTATTCCAAAAAAAGAGCCTTCTGACCTGGAGCGTTTAGTCGGATCATTAGCACAAAGTACTAACACTTTAATGGAGGAAAATAAGGCTAGTCAAAGAAGTACCAACGCTTTCATTGAGGAAAGTAGAGCTAATCAAAGAAGTACCAATGCTTTCATTGAGGAGAGCAGAGCTGATTCCAGAAATACAAAAGCTTCAATCAAGAACCTGGAATATCAGATTGGTCAACTAGCCCAACAATTATCTGATAGAGCTCCAGGTACCTTTCCTGGTAACACTACCACTAACCCCAAGGAAGATTGTTTGGTAGTTACAACTAGAAGTGGGAAAGTGGTATCAGCACCACCAAAACCTATTGAGAAGGAAAAGAAGATTGAACAAGAGGAGAAACCTGAAAAAGAAAAAGAAGAATCTCCTGAGGTATTGAAACCAACTGATGATGAGAAGGAGACAGCTACTCTTCCAAAAGAAAAATTTGAACTCAGTGAAGAGTATCTGCTGAAAATGGCACCTTATCCTGGAAGGTTGAAGCCAGAATTAAAAGCCAAGAGTTATGACAGATTTCTTGATCTTTTCAAGAAATTACATGTGAACATTCCATTCGCTGAAGCATTGGCTAATATGCCAAACTACGCCAAATTCATGAAAGACCTCCTTTCCAGGAAGCAAAAGCTACAGGAATGCCAAACAGTTGCACTTAATGAGGAGTGCAGTGCTATTATTACTAGGAAGTTTCCTCCCAAACTTCGTGATCCTGGAAGCTTTAATATTGAAATTGAAATAGGAGGCACAAAGATTGGCAAAGCTTTGTGTGATTTAGGGGCAAGTATTAATCTGATGCCCTTATCTGTTTGTAAAGCCTTAGGGATCACTGAATTGAAGCCTACTATGGTTTCTCTTCAGCTGGCTGATAGATCCTTGAGAAAACCAAGTGGAATAGTCGAAGATGTTCTGGTAAAAATTGACAAATTCATCTTTCCGGCTGATTTCATTGTGCTTGATATGGAGGTTGAGAATGAAATGCCTCTCATATTGGGTAGACCCTTCCTGGCCACAGCCCGTGCAATGATTGATGTAGAACAGGGAAAGCTGGTGCTAAGGATGAATGAAGACACAATCACTGTCAATGTCTTTGATGCAATAAAAAGACCAGATGATGATAGTGATTGTTTTGAGATTAATGTCTTAGAGGAAGTGATGCACGAAGATGAAACTCCCTTGCAAGAATTAACTGTTGAATTACAAGAAAGAGATCATATCCCTTTTGAGGAAGACATTAAAGTTGCTGATGAATTGCTTGAACAGAAGACTTCTGACAAGGAAATAGGTGCTCCTAAAGTTGATCTTAAGGAGTTACCTCCAGCCCTAAAGTATATGTTCCTGGGTGACAATGAAACATATCCAGTGATCATAAATAACAGTTTATCTGCTGATGATGAAAAGAAACTGAAAGAAATTCTTTTAAAGCATAAGACCGCTTTAGGATGGTCCATGGCTGATCTTAAGGGTATAAGCCCTTCCTTCTGTACGCATAAAATTCTCATGGAGAATGATATCAAACCTGTAAGGCAGCCTCAAAGGAGATTGAACCCCATGATGAAAGAAGTGGTGAGAAAAGAAGTAGTTAAACTTCTTGATGCTGGAATGATTTATTCAATATCAGATACTGCATGGGTAAGTCCTGTACAAACTGTACCAAAGAAAGGAGGTGTTACTGTGGTAAAGAACGATAAGGATGAATTAATCTCTACCAGGACAATTACTGGATGGAGAATGTGTGTTGACTACAGACGGCTTAATGAAGCAACTAGGAAGGATCATTTTCCTCTCCCTTTTGTGGATCAAATGCTGGAAAGGTTAGCAGGTCATTCATATTATTGTTTCCTTGATGGGTACAGTGGTTATAATCAAATTGCAGTAACTCCAGAAGATCAAGAAAAGACAGCATTCACTTGTCCTTTTGGCGTTTTTGCCTATAGGAGAATGCCGTTTGGATTGTGCAATGCACCTGCTACTTTTCAAAGGTGCATGTTATCAATCTTCTCAGATATGGTAGAAAAGTTCTTAGAAGTATTCATGGATGACTTTTCGGTATTTGGCTCTTGCTTTGATGATTGCTTAGGCAATTTATCTAAAGTACTAAAAAGATGTCAAGAGACAAATCTGGTCCTTAACTGGGAAAAATGTCATTTCATGGTCCAAGAAGGCATTGTGCTTGGACACAAAATTTCTAAGGAAGGTATAGAAGTTGATAGAGCAAAACTAATGCTCATTGAAAAACTACCTCCTCCAATTAATGTTAATGGAGTGAGGAGTTTCCTTGGTCATGCTGGCTTTTATAGAAGATTCATCAAAGACTTCTCAAAAATTGCCAAGCCACTAAGTCAACTTCTCATGAAAGATAATGAGTTCGTTTTTGACGATGCGTGTCTCAAAGCCTTTAATTTATTAAAGGAAAAACTCACTACTGCTCCTGTCTTGGTTTCACCTGATTGGAGTATGCCATTTGAGTTGATGTGCGATGCTAGTGATCTAGCTATTGGTGCTGTTCTTGGCCAACGAAGAAACAAACTGTTGCACGTAATTTATTATGCTAGCAAAGTTCTGAATGAAGCACAGGTAAACTATGCAACAACAGAGAAGGAGATGCTCGCTGTGGTCTATGCACTTGATAAATTTAGACCGTATCTCCTTGGTGCCAAGACCATCATTTTTACTGATCACGCAGCAATAAAGTATTTGATCTCTAAACAAAATGCAAAACCACGGCTGTTAAGGTGGATGTTGTTATTTCAAGAGTTTGATTTAGAGATCAAAGACAAGTCAGGAATGGAAAATAAGGTTGCGGATCACTTATCCAGAATCCGAGAGAAGACCTTACAAGATGATCCTGCTTTAGAGATCAACGATTATTTTCCAGATGAACAAGTCCTTGCAATATCTGTGAAATTATCTGAAGAACCAATTTTTGCACTACATATGGAACCATGGTTTGCTGATTTTGTTAATTTTAAGGTCATCAAGAAAGTACCTCCTGATCTCACAAAGCAACAAGTGAAAAAGTTCTTACATGATGCCAGGAGGTATATATGGGATGATCCATTCCTGTATTTCCAATGTGCTGATGGAATCTTGAGAAGATGTGTATCAGAATTGGAAATCAAGGAA
>JAVKPL010000907.1:0-15574 GCA_032173675.1 Gastrolobium villosum
AATATAATCAAAACAATGGGGAATGATATACTTACCACCAAAAAAGTTTACAACCTTTGCAACCAACCTAATCACCGTTGATTTCCGTCAATCTAACGGTTATAATGTATTAGAATTAATAATTAATTAATAAATGAGACCTAATAATTTCTAATAAATTATAACCGTTAGATTGATGGAAATCAATGATAATTAGGTTGGTTGTAAAAGTTGTAAACTTTTTTGGTGGTAAATATATCTTTCCCGCAAAACAATTAGTAATTCATGAAAATTGTGAATTTAGAAAAGCTTATACCGAAAGTTTCAATTTAGCTCATTACAAGTTGAGAGAAAAAGTAGATTAAGTTGAGTAGGGTAACTTTTAATATGGATTGAATTTTGGTAACTTAAACCAGATTAATTGATAAGTCATGACTCGATTTGACAATATAAGTGCTTTCCCTCTGAGTCAATTATGTATTATGGTAAAATAAGAATAAGAAATCCATGGATATATCTTATCATGAATTTTTGCCCTCATTTTTACTCTCATAGCTCAAAGTATTCCAATCAAATCAGGCAAATAAAGAGAGGGCAAATGGTATATTTTAAATAATATAAGAGATAATTCTCTCTTTTTTTATTAAAAGAAAGGGATGCTTCTCTATGATTTAACCTTATCTTTGGATTGAGGGGAAGAAAGTTTTTAAAGTTTCAAATCTTTTCTTGATTGATTGAAGAGAAAAAAATAAAGGAAATAAAATAATAGAAATAAAATATTATAAAATTTTGCGTCATTGTTTTTTGAATCTTTTCTCTCATTTTCTTCCATCTCATTAAAAAATTATTAGGGCTCATTCATTTGGATACGTTCTTTTCTTTTCAAAAGTTATTTTTTTTTCAAAAAAAAAAAAACACTTCTGGGAAAATCTGTTTGGACGTCTGCTTAAAAAAAAAACATAAGTCATAATAAAAGTCAAAAATCTATTTTTTTAAACTGAAGTTAAAAACCAAATAACTTTTTTAAAAATCTAAATAATTTTAATTTTTTGTAAAAAGTACTTCTAAAATAAACAAGGCATAAAAATATTTAAAAAATAACTCATCCAAACGAATGCTTATTCTCGTAGAAGTGAAATAGAGTACTTTTATCATTATTGTGAATTTAAATTCAAATCAAGGAATGGGAACACTCATTTATCAAGAATATATATTATTTTATTTTAAAAAAATTCCTGATATGAATTAAGAGAAATCAAATAAAGGAAATTCAAGAAAAAACAAAGTAAGGTATTAGATGAAGGAAATTCCGAAGATAGAAATTAGGGAGAAAGTCAAGAAGAAAATGAGAAATTGTGTAAGGAAAAAAGTAATACGACGACAATATTGAACAGTAATTAACCTGGTATTGACCAATCATAAATGGGGAAATAAATAACAATGATTTTTATAATTCAAATTTGAATTATCATTTCAAAACTCAAATTAAAATTATTCATAGATTTTATAAGAACTCCTACTTTATACATGTTCAATGTTAACATGATGGTAATTAATATGATGAAAATGAGAAATGTGTCTAAGAAAAAAAAATCCAATTTCATTAATATGATGACAATATTAAATGGTAATTAATCTGGTATTGAACAATATAAAGGAAGGAATAAATACCAATAATTTTTGGAATTCAATATTTGGATTAACATTTCAAAATTCAAATTAAAGTTATTCATTTGTATTTTAAAATAGCTCCTACTGTATAGAGGTTCAATCTTTTTCCTTATATAATTTGACGATATTCTTCTTTTTTTCTTATTAGCTCATTATTTTTCCTACCTAATTTGACCCTGTTGATTTTTTTATTACATAACATGTAATTTGTTATTCCCATGGGATTGGCTGTATTTTTTTTTGGTGAAAAAAGAGCAATTTTTTAAAAAAGGGCTTTTTATCTCCTTTCTTTCTTTAACTTTTCAACAATTTTAAAAGTAGTTGAGGTGAAGATTAAGGCCAGTTTAGATTTTTCTTCTTCTTCAAAAACTGCTTTTGTTAAGAAAATAAATGTTTTAAGTTCGTTTGCATGTTTAATTAAGAAAAAAATAGAAGTTACGGAAAAATCAAAAACTTACTTTTTAAAAGTTAAAAATATTTTTTTTTTTAAATTAGAAGTTAAACGTCATGTTTTTTTAAATTAAATATTTTAAAAAAAATATTAACCCAAGAAAAAATATAGTCATATCTCATCAACAAAATTTCATCTATGTAGAACTTCATATCTCATTGTCCAAAAGAAAAAACTATATTATCATTTCCTGATGCTTTTGTATTTAAGAAAAAATAAAATTACAAAGCCAATATATACAAAAGATGTTATTTGCACAATAATCGTGAAACAAATTTTAGGATTTTCATAAAACCAAAACCGATCCAATCCAAATCGAAAAAAATTGGATTGGATCGGATTTGAAAACAAATCTAAACCAAATGGATGATTACATGATTAAACAAAGGGATTTGATCAGATGATTTTTGCTCCAAAATCGATCCAATCCAGATTACGAACACCCCTATACACACCTACTTAATGTTAAAATCAATGGGAGTTAATCCTCTTATTTCTTATTTAATATGATATGGAAAAATTCTAACATACAAAAATGAATTAAAGTGATAAAAAAATAAAAGAAAAAATATTAAGATAAAAAATTATGGGCATTGTATTTTTTCTGCGAATGGAGATCATCGATTTTTCCTGTAGATGGAAACAAGTTGCGTCCCATCAGCTTTTATAAAAAAAAAAATTGGGCAGGTTTTACGAACTAAGAGTGAAAGATGGTTAAATGACTATGCCATGGAATTAATTTTCCCAAAATTCAGGTTGACCCGCCCCGCCCCGCCACCAACCCGCCAAAAACGGGGCGGGGCGGGGCGAACAGGACCCATATGGGTTGGAAAAATAATCCACCCCGTTTTATGGTGGGTTGGCGGTTTGGCGGGTCAACCCACCAACCCGCAAATTAAAAAAAATTAATTAAAATTCAAAAAATAAATTATATTTTATGAATTTTTCTAATATTATTTTATTTTATTTCACATTTCTCAAATTTTTTTTGTCTCAATCTTAAATGTATACTAATATTTGTCAAACATTATTTAGGGACATATATATAGATAACATTTGGTTAAATGACTAAAAAAAATTGGATATCACAAAAAATTAAGGAATAATGAATTAAAAAATTTTTCCAAAATTCATATAATATAATTATAAGGAATGTTATATTTACAACCTATTTTCATTTACGATCTTTTACAATCATATCTTAAATATTGATTTCCGCCGATCAACGGTTATTATTTTTTAAAATTAAATTTATTAATTAATTATTAATTTACAATAAACGATAACCGTTGACTGACGAAAATAATCGATTAAGATATGATATCATAAAAGATTGTAAGTATAATCTTTATCATAAAAGATTGTAAGTATAATCTTTTTCTATAATTATTAATAATTAAAATCCTCCCTTATATTAAATAAGATATAAAAAGATTTATTTCCAAAATCCATAGTCATCGCTGGCAAGAAAAAAGATTTTAAAAGAAATAACATTTAATAAAGGGAATAACATCTATAATTTTAAAGGATATAATCATATGTCATTTTAGATCTAATCGTTGATTTTCGTTAATCAATGCTTATAATTTATTGGGATCCAATAAATTATAACCGTTGATGGATGGAAATCAACGGTTAGATCTAAAATGAGGTATGGTTAAATAAACTCGGTATTTCAACTGGATGATTATCTCATTCATTGGGAGCCTTTAAATAGGCGCAAAGATCTTTAAAAGTCACATAAGATTTGTAACAGTCTAACAAAATAAATACTACCTTATCTAAAACACCCTACTACGGTTACAAAAGTAAATATCTTATATACAGTTACAACGGTTACAAACTATATTCTCATAACACCCTATCTACGGTTACATAATTAATATACCGTTACCTAGCGTTACATACTTAATATACGGAGACGTTTTTTTTCCATAACTTTAATAAATAGAAAAACCTAAGCTAAAGTGCAATCGTGTCTCTCTTCAGTCGTGCGCCTGTCTCTGGTCTGCCTCCGTCGTCTCGCGGATCTTGCCTGTCATCTGCCTCCGACGTCTCACTGGTCTTGCCCTCGTCTGCCTCCGTCTCACTAACTCACTGGTCTCGCGTCTCTCTCTCACTGTGGTGTCTGTCATCTGCCTCCCGTGGTCTACTGGTCTCTGTGAGCAGTGAACTTTTCAATTTAATCTTTTGTTTTCTATGGTTTTTTTAAAAGTATATATTATTTGTGATTTACTGATTCATGAATATGCTTGTCTTTTTTATTTTGTTGTTTCAATTTACTAAGAAATAACAATCGGGGGTTTACTTACTTTTCTTTTGTTGTTTTCGATGGGAAGATATGTTTTTCAATTTACTTCTCTATTTTTTATAATTGGTTTCTATGGTTTTCTTTTTCATCTTGACGGCAGAAGAAACATTTTTTAATGAAAATAATTTTATTATTTAAGATAACATATGCTAATTCACTGGTTATTATCTAGCCTAAAGTTTACCATATGAAACTAATGAAAGAAAACAAACAGAACTCAGATATCAAAGAATCCTCTGAATTGACATTGACATGCACATTATACCGTTGTGATAAAGGGAAATGATTTTACTGATCATAATTTTAGATTGGCGCATAGAGTGAGCGTTTTTCATATGTTCAAACATTTAATCAGAGGAATATAAGCTCTGCTTTGCATATGGTAAAGGGTTAATCTTTCTCTACTTTGACTGCAGAAGTGTGTCTTGCGGAAAAAATCGGATTTTGCACTTTCTGGGTTCGTGATCAACACAAAGATTGGTGTTACGGTGGTACTTTACTGATGGATGTTATGAGGATGAAAAGGAAAGGAAGTGAGAGTGACGAGTCCTCGAAATTGACTGACATTTTGAGATCCAATCATCGGTCTCCGTCGTCCAATTTGAAGTCCCATTATTTGATGGAAGATTGTTGGAGGTTGAAGAAGAGGTGTAGAGAAAATACTAAGATAGACTCAGCTGGTTCCTACAAGAGTTGGGTGGCAGGTTTTCCCACTGCTCCTCCTTATTCATCATCTCTGATGACAGCGGGAAGAGGCCTAAAGAGGAGGAAGATAGGTTGCATTGATGTGGCTACCCAGATGGGGAGGAAGAAGAAGATTGTAGATGATTATGTTGATGTTATGAGGATGAAAAGGAAAGGAAGTGAGTGTGACAAGTCCTCGAAATTGACTGACATTTTGAGATCCAATCATGGGTCTCCGTCGTCCAATTTGAAGTCTCATTATTTGATGGAAGATTGTTCGAGGTTGAAGAAGAGGTGTAGAGAAAATACTAAGATAGACTCAGCTGGTTCCTACAAGAGTAGGGTGGCGGGTTTTCCCACTGCTCCTCCTTATTCATCATCTCTGATGACAGCGGGAAGAGGCCTAAAGAGGAAGATAGGTTGCATTGATGTGGCTACCCAGATGGGGAGGAAGAAGAAGATTGTAGATGATTATGTTACCGGGGTGACGATCGGGCAAGGAAAGTATGGATCTGTTTGTTTGTGTAGGTCTCTTGTTGGCGGTGCGGAGTATGCGTGTAAGACTCTGAAGAAGGGGGATGAGACTGTTTATAGGGAGGTGGATATAATGCAGCACTTGTCTGGGCATCCTGGGGTTGTGACTCTGCTGGAAGTGTATGAGGAAGCTGATTGCTCTCATCTGGTGATGGAATTGTGCTCTGGGGGAAGTCTAATCGACCAGATGTTTAGGGAAGGCCCTTGTTCTGAATAGCGGGCTGCTAATATACTTAAGGAAGTGATGTTGGTCATCAAGTATTGTCATGATATGGGAGTTGTGCATAGAGATATCAAGCCTGAGAATATTCTGCTTACGGCTTTGGGGGAAATAAAGCTTGCTGATTTTGGCCTGGCCATGAGAATTTCTAAGGGTAATATGTGAAACCTGTTTGGATGATCTTCTTTTTTTGTTATCCTATGGTATATATATGTGCTAACTTCTATTAATAGAATCCTTACACAACCTGCCTTGTGTAAAATTCCACCATAGTCATTCTTTTAATAAAAAATGTCTAGGCAAAATGCAAGTGTTTCTGCATTTTGTGTATTTCTTTCTTTTTGAGTGTATTTACTTTACTCTTTTTCTTTTTTAATTTCCTATGACACCATAAGAAAAAAAAGTTTGAAGAAGTTCATCATGATGAGCTTTCAACTGAATTGTACTATACTAATGTTACCCTGTACATAGGAGTAAAAATTGGAGAGTTTAGATGGTCATCTCCCTTAAGTTTACTATGTTTAGTATTCAAGTAAATTTGCAAGTGGTCTAAGCATAAGAGGTCCTAGAAAAAAATGCTTATAATAGTTTGAAGCTAACCATTCATACTCTAAGGTCACTTTGTTTAATTTTTAAGCATTTAAAAATATCAGTCATTCAATTGACATATATATATATAAATATACACACATAAGTAAAAGATACATACATACATACATACATGAGTCATTTATGTTGTTTATGCATAGCCTCATTGTCTAGAAATTTGCATTGCAGGTCGGAACTTGACAGGTTTGGCTGGGAGCCCTGCATATATTGCACCAGAAGTGTTGTTGGGTAGTAGATACTCTGAAAAGGTGGATATATGGAGTGCTGGAGTGCTCCTGCATGCTCTGTTGGTTGGTGTTCTTCCATTTAAAGGGGATTCACAAGAAGCAGTTTTTGAGGCTATTAAGAATTCCAAGCTAGATTTCCAAACCGGGATGTGGGAATCAATATCTAAACCTGCACGAGATCTTGTTGGGAGAATGCTGACAAGGGATATTTCAGCAAGGATAACAGCTGATGAAGTACTTAGTAAGTTTATGATAGATTATTAATGTTTTGTAGCGTGCTTTATCTCTCTTCCTCGATGATGTAAAACACCAAAGACTTGTTGTATTTGGTTTGATTTTTGGTTTTTTAATCTTGAAATAATTAAAATTAGAAATTTCCAAGTTATTTTGAAAAGTATCTTTGCCTTTCACATGAATTCTTAATAATTAGAAGGATTGCCTTGTTTTATAAACAAGCTTTGATGGTTCCTTTAGTGGTGGTTAACTGGTCATACCCTATTGTACATTGTTTCTGGTTGGGATAACAGTGGGAATCTGTTAATTCTCATTTACTTTTGTTAGTTTTTAATATGTGTTCTTCTATGTGGTTGAGGCTCTCTTTTCCTCCCTAATGTTTTTAAACCGGAAATCAAATGACAGTACTTTTAAGTTATAAGAACTGTTCAATTGTTTGCATGTTAAATTAATATTATGTGGTTCAATTTCAGGACATCCATGGATATCTTTCCACACATATCGTACATTGAAGATGCTTCCCGTTGAATCAAAGTTGATGCACCAAAATGGAGCTGCTTGCCACAACTTTGTTGCTGGACCTGAACCTAGGTTAGGACGTGTAAGGATATCTGAACCAAAGAGGAGCAAGTTGTGGGCAGGTCCAATTGATTGTGTGTGGATTGATGAACTTGCCAATGCAATTTCACGTGTAAGGATATCTGAACCAAAGAGGAGCAAGTTGTGGGCAGGTCCGATTGATCACCAAGGTTCATCTAACATGAAGGCTAACCTCTGCAAAGCATTTTGACCTACTGACAGTTTGGCACCCCATAAACCACTATCTCTGCTACTTTAGCTGGGGTTTTATAATATACTTTGCCCAACACATTCTACAGTTGGCAAAAGTGGATTACAGGCTAACATCCCACATTAGGTTGACCTTGGTTTTATAATATATATACTCCCGCAGTTCCTTTTTTGTTTGAGATCTAATTGTAGTCTTCTTTTTTTCCTCTAAACAATGATTACTGAGAAAACTCAGCTAGTTGTACAGAACCTGTAAATATGATGGTGTAAATATGATATTAGTGTGTCACTGTATGTTTCTGCTCTTGCTGGAGCATGATAAATAGAATGCATTGATTTTACTTCAGCGAAAACTTGGCCTACTCATATGTTTTTTTTTTGGAAGATTTTAATCCGAAACCATTATTGGGTAGATATTAGTATATTTCGTTGCTCAATTTTTACATTGCTTTTGGCTAGTCAATGCCATTGCGTTTCTTTTCCATATTCGGCTTAATTTATCTAGACAACGGAAAAAAGTGACACCGTATAGTGGTGAGATGACTTCCCTTCTTAGCATGGACTATAAAGTATAAACATCCCTTCATCACATTAAAACTAGTTTACCAGCCGATGATTCTTAATTTCTTTACAAAAACCAGCCGAATTCACGTGTTAGGGGCTTTCGAGCTAAACAATTTCACAAAGGGCCACCTCATGAACTTAAAGGATAGGTTCATGGTGACAGGAAAAGAACACTGGGCAAATTCTTAAGCAAGCAAACTATCCATCCTTTTTCAAAATAGGATAAATGCTTTAACTATGTCATATATCCAGGGAATATAACTCAAAAGTCATTAATTAATTATAAACTCCAAAGGATTGTTGAACTTTTTCTTTACAACAAAATCATGCATCATTTGAGAGTCCTGGAAAGAAGCCCTTCAGTGAAGTCTTTCCTCCATAAAGGGGAGCAGTAAACTCCCTAGTCCTCTTTTTCTGGACATCTTGGACCAAAGGTACACTATGAAGAAACAGACTAAAGCAAAAATAATGACATGAACAATATGGTTTGAACCATTTTGTATGATGCTCTTATTCAATCATCTTAAATTATTCTTCACTCCAGCTTGAGCCTTTATCATCGTCATTTGTTGTATTGAAACAGATAAACTACAATGTTAACAAGACAGCTGGACACTTTCCTACTAAAGAGGAGATATATTGATTATTCACTAGGAATTGATCAATAAATTAAGAATAATTTATTGATCAATGTGCCCAAAACATATTAATTTATGTTTTGGACACATTGATCAATAAATTTTTATAAAAATAAATATCATATGACATTTTTTGAAGAATTATATAAATTCTTTATTAAATGATATTTTTATTAAAAATACTTATTTTTATCGTAAATAGTATTATACAGTGTATTACCAAATATTAGATGATATTATCTTATATAATATATTATTTTATGCAATACAGTGCCAAACGCTGGATAGTATAAGACCTGATTCAATTTTAATATTATCCAGCGTTTGACATGATATTGTACAATATAATATATTGTATAAGATACTATCATTCAATGTTTGGTAACGCACACTATAATACTAGATAAGATAAAATAAATATTTTGACCAAAATACATTTTACTAATGAATTTATATCATTCTTCCAAATATATCAGATGATATTAATTTTTATAGAAATAAGTTGATCAGTATGTCAAAAAAATATTAATTTTTATAAAATTAAAAATCTACAATATTTAAAAAAGTTATCTATTCAAAAATTATTTTTTATTATATTAATAATAAAATATTATATTAATTTCTGATAATTGCATTGGTTAATACATTAACCCCTTCCTACCCTCGTAGGCCTGATTAAATTATACATCATTCGATGTATAAAAATATCCTGCTGTATAAGCTTATACTAAACGATATTCACACCAAACAACTAAAATTGACATAACGTATAGTATAAGCTTATACTATCATGCCTTATACATCACACCAAACAAGCCCTTAGTCATAGCTCATCAACAAAATTTCATATATTTGGAGCTTCATATCTCAATTTCCAAAAAAAAAACTATATTATCATTTACTCATACTTTTTATATTTTAGAAAAACATTACAAAGCCAATATATACCAAAGATGTTATCGGCACAATAATCAAGAAACAGATTTTAGGATTTTCAAAAAATCAAAAACCGATCCAATCTAAATAAAAAAATAAAAATCGGATTGAATCGAATCGGATTTGAAAAAAAATTCAAACAAATGGATGATTACATAATCAAACCGAAAGGATTGAATCAGGTGGTTTTTGCTTCCAAAACCAATGAAGGATGTACAATATATATAGACATAATAATGGGCTAAGCCCAAACCTAATACAATCAGACCTAATAAAAAAATCCTAATGAAATAAGGAAACCCTAGTTACATAATAAAATAAGAAAACTCTAATTACAATATATTTCTAACAGCTGATAATATCACTCCCGAATATATTCATTCCTATTGGATGACACCATCACGTTCTCAAAGGAAACTCTAAGAAAATAATAATAGTAATAATTCAAGAGGAGAGATATTCTCACTACCAAAATTTTCCATTACCAACTTACTACCTATCTAATCACCATTAAATTAACATTTTCTCTCTCTTCAAAAACTTTTTAACATTCTCTCTCTTTAATCCAATGGTGATGTGATAGGTAGTAAGAATTTTTAGTAGTTAGAATATTCTTACTCAGAATTCAAATCCTAAAACTTCATGCATATAGGCAAAGAAAAGCGTCAGCCATCCCCCCGCCCCCTCCCTCTCTCCACTAAAAAAAAAAAACCTACTAGTAAAGCTGAGGCCACTCTTATAAGAAGATGAATTTGTATCTGGTCAAATGATGGAATGTAAGTACGGGAAGTACTCCTTGTTATCCAGCCAATGATTTACGTCCTATAACATTTGGATGAATCTTCTGTAACGTTGATGTACCTTAAGAGAGTAGCAGCAAGGACTGCTTTCAGGGTAATGTAAAATGATGAAAATGTTCTACTGTATTCGATGCACCTGCAACATCATTTTGACATCTCTCTTTGATGCTACATGGCATCCAATGATATTCTATGCTGGCAATTTTTTATGTTACCATCAAAATTTAAAATTTATTTATCATAATATAAAAGTTATAACAGAGAATAACTGAAATTACTAGCAAGCATTATACCACATAAGAAAGTGTAACAGCCCGAAAAAATAATGTGCAAGTAACTTCACCTACATTCCCTGCCCTCGGAAATATTTAATATGCTCCAGGATTACTGAATCAAGAAAAATAAAGCTAACAATTTAAAAAAAAAAAACCCGTTCTTAAAAAAATTAAAAAAAAAACATAAATTAAAAAAGTTTAGAAGGTACGAAGTAGGTGCATGATAAAAAAAGCGTGGACATGATAGTGATCCGAGAAGAACAATTGTAACAATTACATCTCTTCTAAGTTTCATATATACCCAACAACAACAACAAAGAAATAACAAATACAAAGTGAAGTATAACTTAATCCGACCTATGGGGGAGGGATAAAAGATTGATGTATTAACATCGTTGACCAATATAATTCTAAAAGATTAATATATTATTTTAATATTAATATATTAAAATAAGAATTAATTTTTCAATATATTAATTTTTAAAATATTGAATATTTTTATTTTTACAAAAATTAATTTATGTTTTGGACACATTGATCAATAAATTTTTATAAAAATAAAATATCATATGACATTTTTTGAAGAATTATATAAATTCTTTATTAAAGGATATTTTTATTAAAAATACTTATTTTTATCATAAATAGTATTATACAGTGTATTACCAAATATTAGATGATATTATCTTATATAATATATTATTTTATGCAATACAGTGCCAAACGCTGGATAGTATAAGACCTGATTCAATTTTAATATTATCCAGCGTTTGAGATGATATTGTACAATATAATATATTGTATAAGATACTATCATTCAATGTTTGGTAACGCACCCTATAATACTAGATAAGATAAAATAAATATTTTGACCAAAATACATTTTACTAATGAATTTATATCATTCTTCCAAATATATCAGATGATATTAATTTTTATAGAAATAAGTTGAGCAGTATGTCAAAAAAATATTAATTTTTATAAAATTAAAAATCTACAATATTTAAAAAAGTTATCTATTCAAAAATTATTTTTTATTATATTAATAATAAAATATTATATTAATTTCTGATAATTGCATTGGTTAATACATTAACCCCTTCCTACCCTCGTAGGCCTGATTAAATTATACATCATTCGATGTATAAAAGTATCCTGCTGTATAAGCTTATACTAAACAATATTCACACCAAACAACTAAAATTGACATAACGTATAGTATAAGATTATACTATCATGTCTTATACATCACACCAAACAAACCCTTAGTCATAGCTCATCAACAAAATTTCATATATTTGGAGCTTCATATCTCAATTTCCAAAAAAAAAACTATATTATCATTTACTCATACTTTTTATATTTTAGAAAAACATTACAAAGCCAATATATACAAAAGATGTTATCTGCACAATAATCAAGAAACAGATTTTAGGATTTTCAAAAAATCAAAAACCGATTCAATCTAAATAAAAAAAATAAAAATCAGATTGAATCGAATCGGATTCAAACGAATGGATGATTACATAATCAAACCGAAAGGATTGAATTAGGTGATTTTTGCTTCCAAAACCAATGAAGGATGTACAATATATATAAACATAATAATGGGCTAAGCCCAAACCTAATACAATCAGACCTAATAAAAAATCCTAATGAAATAAGGAAACCCTAGTTACATAATAAAATAAGAAAACTCTAATTACAATATATTTCTAACAACTGATAATATCACTCCCGAATATATTCATTCCTATTGCATGACACCATCACATTCTCAAAGGAAACTCTAAGAAAATAATAATAGTAATAATTCAAGAGGAGAGATATTCTCACTACCAAAATTTTTCACTACCAACTTACTACCTATCTAATCACCATTAAATTAACATTTTCTCTCTCTTCAAAAACTTTTTAACATTCTCTCTCTTTGATCCAATGGTGATGTGATAGGTAGTAAGTTAGTTGCAAGATTTTTTGGTAGTTAGAATATTCTTACTCAGAATTAAAATCCTAAAACTTCATGCATATAGCCAAAGAAAAGCGTCAGCCATCCCCCCCGCCCCCTCCCTCTCTCCACTAAAAAAAAAAAAAAAAAGAAACCTACTAGTAAAGCTGAGGCCACTCTTATAAGAAGATGAATTTGTATCTGGTCAAATGATGGAATGTAAGTACGGGAAGTACTCCTTGTTATCCAGCCAATGATTTACGTCCTATAACATTTGGATGAATCTTCTGTAACGTTGATGTACCTTAAGAGAGTAGCAGCAAGGACTGCTTTCAGGGTAATGTAAAATGATGAAAATGTTCTACTGTATTCGATGCACCTGCAACATCATTTTGACATCTCTCTTTGATACTACATGGCATCCAATGATATTCTATGCTGGCAATTTTTCAAGTTACCATCAAAATTTAAAATTTATTTATCATAATATAAAAGTTATAACAGAGAATAACTGAAATTACTAGCAAGCATTATACCACATAAGAAAGTGTAACAGCCCGAAAAAATAATGTACAATAACTTCACCTACATTCCCTGCCCTCCCTCTGGCGGAATGGCAAATAAACCAGAAAGTAGATTAAAAAAGAAAAAGAAAAATTGCAGCATGGACTCACACGAGCAAACAACTTCTCATACAGAACAAATAATATTTACTTCTCGTACTGTCACAAGAAAATAATGTACAAGGACTCATTTGGTTGTGCTTTCAAATCAGTTTACCCACGGGGACAAAAAAAAAATCACAAGGTGACAAATTTCTGAAAACTGTTTTCATGAATTTCCAGAAACAAGTTTGATTTCGAAGAAAATGAAGCTTCTTCTGTCTTTCTGTTTTAAGTTATACATTAGAATATAGAAATAAAAACTTGTTTGGAGAAGTTCTCCGTCAAATTAAAGTTCTAACTATATTTTTTATTTTAAATATATTTTTTAGTAAGAGATCCTTAAAATCCAGAGCTAAAGGAGGGGCCCTAAAAGTCCAGGGCTACTTTAAAGATGATAGAGCATATGTAACATTCCGTGAAATTCGGTCATGTATTGGCTCCTGCGAGAAGAAATTAACTTATATTAGTATTGATTACATTATAAATATAATTAAAAAAAGAATATTGGTATATGGATTACCTCAGTCAATAGCATCTCAAACTTTGATTTTGTTATAGTCTCATACAAGAAAATATATCTGTCCAGAAGAATAGTATAATGCTCATTTAAACGAACAAGGCATAAAATTTTGTACTCAAAATCCACCATAAGTTGATTCATGGAATTTAGATCTATGTAAAGAAGCATAAATAGGACAGACATGTCATGAAAGTAGGACACCGAAACTGTAATGATCGCTGTATCATGAGAAACGTGCTAATTAGTGGCAACTCTTTTGCACCATTGATAGCATATATGCATAGTAAGAACAGGTCGGAATTTTTCTTCACATACAATGGGAAAACAATGTTGTGTCAGAAAGAGAGAGAGAGAAATTCTCCTACTTGAGTTCTGATGAAGCATTTAAGCAAATACAACTTTCAACCTCTTCTAAATCATTCGTAATGAAACAAGCTATAAGGTAAAAAAGTTGAAAAGAAACCTTTCATGTAACCAAAAATAAATACATAGAAACCGGCAGTTTAAAGCTAGTATCTACATAGGGCACCAATTGCTAGTCGTAACAAATACATTTTGGCATGGAAGAACTTAGCCAGCTTAAAAATGATAAGCGAAAGCAGGTTCAGACAATGAATGCAAAACGGAGAGGAGATTAATGATCTCCCATTACTTTGTAATTTTATTTTTCAATTTTTATAATGGAGGATCCCTTATCCTCCAAAATGTATTTCTTCTATTATTAAAAGAAAGAAAGAGGACAATACATGCCACTATTCTTCTACTCCTACTCCAAATTGTACATACAAACTAAACATACCATGGTTACAAATATGATGAAGCAAGCAACACTTGAATCTTTGCAATGTTCTTACAAAGAAAAATCAGAGCATAACTACTGAAGTACTAATAAGTCCTAAAGGAAAAAACCATAAACTCTGGGTTTTTTTTTTTCTCAAAATAAGGTTCAAAGCAAAATATATCAGTGTAAACGGAACTAGTGCCAGTAGACATACCTCCAAGCCAATTCACAAACAAGATCTTCAGGAGCAGATGGAAGGACCTAAATAAAATTCACCAGTGTGATTTGATTTATCTTTAAAGCCTACAAGCTGATTCATTAGCAGTAGAAAATATAAAATACCTCATCTTCATAGGGGTTGCAGTGACTTTTGAACCACAGCCTCAAGAACTCCTAAAAATTGAATTCCTAAATATTAGCATATTGATTATAATCCAAAATTCATCAAAAAGACATAAATAGATGGAAGAGAATTCATCCACTAAATCTATACGCTAGCAATAAAAGCATAACTCACACTATGAAGAAAACAACAAAGGTAATGATACACATAAAACACCTTATCAACATTTTCAGGTTCAAGACCATTTTGAAAGCGCTCCAAGTAAGAATTGGCAATCCAATATCTACTTGAATCAGGAGTATGGACCTGGAGTAGGGAATGAAATTTTTTTATCACATATTTATATACTTAAATCTTTGAGTGCATGTAAGAATCCAGTATGCAAGGGATAGCAT
>JAVKPL010000908.1:0-15633 GCA_032173675.1 Gastrolobium villosum
TCAGCATTTCTATCTACTTTTGGATGTATAAGTTATGGAGTATATTAACCAAACTAGGACAACAAAACCAATTTGATATGTAACTAGAGAGAGAGAGAGAGTCATGTGGTCTATACTAGTGGACGCACGCAGAGACAGAGGATAATTTTGTGTGTGCAGTTCAACGTATGAGACAATTAGATAATGTTAAGACGATTTTCTGATTATAGATAGTGACGCCCATACAATCCCCCACAAAAAGGAAGAGAGCCTCTCAACATTCAATGAAAGTCATGTGCGCGGTGTGTTTTGATATGGGGCATTTTACTATTATTATTATTATTATTATTATTATTATTATTATTATTATTATGGGAAATAACTTTTATGTGACATGAGATTAATTACTTATGTCACTCTCACTTTGAAAAATATGTTTCTTTTTTTTTCTAAAAATTGATGGGGCTCCTTTCATTTGTCTCTAACATGAGAGAATTTCTCTCATATTACATTAGAGAAGTAATATTTAAGGAAGAATACATATATACAATTTAACAATTTCACACACACACAAAAAAACACTTAGGATTTGTAAGAAAAACATAATATATCCTACCGAAGGGCTTGATTGGCGTTGATGGTTTTAACTAGTCTCTTGTTTTTGTTTTTGGTTTTGTTTTTGTCTGCCATAAACTTAGAAAATGTATTTCGACCCACTTTAATCTTTAGATATTGAGGTACATTATGAGAATATTCCTTTCTGATATATATATATGCTGAATGAGAATGGTGGCTAATTGATAGTGAGGGGAGGTCTATTTACGATTGAGGTTGTAAATCAAGCTGGAGTGCGCATCTTTCGCTATCAGAAATCATCATACATTATTATATAGGTATAATATTCACTCTCACTGGCACATTCTTCGTATATTACCCTAGCTAAATTATTAAAGTTTGTCCTTTTACTAGCATATGCGTGTTGGACTTGAATATCAAATTGGAGAGTTGATGTTGCGGCCCAACAGATGCAGCCCAATCCGCCAAGGAAGAGATCCAACCCAATTCGCTTTAGGGATTATGTAATGGGCTAGGTTTAGCAGCCCAATAGCTAAATAAACATTGCATCCTTTCCCTATTTCCAGTATTACCCTTTATGCAGATAACAATGGTTATAAAGTGTGATCTAATATGATAAATGAGATATACAAATTCAGAAAACTCTTCTTCCTCTTCTTTTCTCCTCTACCCTACCTATTCTTCTTTCTCTAATTTTTAAGGAAATTTGTGGTTATTTTTTTTGATGATATTTTGGTGTATAGTTCTTCCATGGAACAACATATTAGCCATTTGGAGACAGTATTGGGTACATTACGGGCCCATTCTTTATTTGCCAAGCGCGAAAAATGTTTTTTTGCTCAACATCGAATTCCTTATTTGGGCCACATCATTACTGGTAGGGGAGTATCACCTGATCCTGATAAATTGCAAGCCATAGTGGAGTGGCCACCCCCTACTACTGTGACCCAAGTTAGGGCATTCTTGGGACTTTCTGGGTATTATCGGAAGTTCATTAAACAGTACGCGTCTTTGGCCGCGCCGTTAACGGACCTTCTGTCCACATCCAAATTTGTATGGACAGCTGAAGCATCGATTGCTTTTAATCATCTTAAGCAGTTGCTCATGACTGCTCCCATTTTGGCTTTGCCGGATTTTACAGAACCCTTCGTGGTGGAGACAGATGCTTCAGGAGTGGGCATTGGTGCCGTACTACTCCAGAAGGAACGTCCTTTGGCGTTCTATAGTCGGAAATTATCGCCTGCAATGCAAAGGCAATCCGTCTATGTTCGTGAGATGTTTGCCATCACCTCTGCCGTTAGCAAATGGCGTCAATACTTGCTCGGATCTGCCTTCACCATCAGAACAGATCACAAAAGTTTGCACAACATGATGAATCAAGTTGTCCAAACTCCTGAGCAGCAGCAATTCCTTTCCAAACTATTGGGTTTTAACTACACCATCACATACAAAACGGGGAAGACCAACATTGTGGCCGATAGTCTGTCCAGGCTACCTGACACAGGTAACCCGATCCCCACATCACAAGTCATGGCCATTTCTGGCCCAGAGCTCAATTATACTAAGTTGTTACAGTCCGGGTACACTACAGATCCCTACTCTACACAAATATTACAAGAGCTCAGTACAAATCCTGGTAATGTAAAGGAATGGCAGATGCGCAATGGACTCCTCTTCTTCAAGTCTCGTATTTTCGTTCCAGCTTCATCACCGCTGCGTGACCACATCTTACATGATGCGCACACGTCCGTCCAAGGGGGTCATTCCGGCATACAAGCTACCATTCATCGGATTCAAAGGAATTTTATCTGGAAAGGGTTGCGACATGATGTCAAAAATTTTGTCCAAAAATGCGAAATTTGTCAGAAATTGAAGGCCCCAAATCACTTACCTTTGGGATTGTTACAGCCTTTGCCAATACCAGAGACCTTGTGGACACATGTGACAATGGATTTCATCACCCATTTGCCTTTGTCCTCTGGGTTCACTGGCGTGTTAGTCGTGGTGGACCGCTTCTCAAAGGCAGCTCATTTCGCACCTTTACCACCCAGCTACTCCGCCACACTCATTGCTCAAATCTTCTGGGACTTTGTTGGTAAGATTCACGGCCTTCCAGAGTCAATAGTCTCGGACCGCGACCCTATCTTCTTGAGTGATTTTTGGCGTTCAATCTTTAAGCTACAGGGCACAAAATTGAGTTACAGTTCTAGCTATCATCCACAATCAGATGGCCAGACAGAAAGGGTAAATAGGTGCGTGGAAAATTACCTTCGTGCTTTCGCACATGATCACCCAAAGACATGGTCGAAATTTCTGAGCTTTGCGGAGTACCACTACAATACTTCGTTCCATTCGGCCACGGGTACCACTCCTTATTATGCCATGTTTGGAAAGAATCCACCGAATCTACTGGCCTTCTGCTTGGGGTCGTCTTCTAACGAGGCAGTGGATACCACTCTCGCCACCAGGACCACCATCATGAGCACATTAAAAACACGGTTATTTCGCGCTCAACAAACAATGAAAGCGCAAGCTGATAAAAAAAGAAAGGATTGGACTTTTACCGTTGGGGATCTCGTTCTAGTCAGGCTCCAACCTTACCGTCAGATCTCGGTGGCTCGCAGGTCTTCCCAGAAGCTCGCCTTGCGCTTTTATGGACCATTTGCCGTCACCGAACGCATCGGTCAGGTGGCTTACCGGCTACAACTGCCAACATCATCTCGCATACACCCGATCTTCCACGTGTCTTTATTGCGACCGTATCGCGCAGGTCAACCATTCAAGGTTCACCCTTTACCTGCTACTACCGATGAGGCCTCTCCAGTTCACACTCCATGTGCTTTTGTAGGGTCTAGAGAGATCTGGCGGAACGGAGGATTAGTTCCTCAAGTGTTAGTCCAATGGACTGGTTTGGCTCTGGAAGATTCAACATGGGAAGATAAAGAGAAGATTTTGCAGGAGGATACGGCGGTGGCAACAGAGGAACGGTTTCAGACTAAGCGAAGAGGAGACAGACAGATGAACAAAGCTAGATCCGTCTGGAACAACAAGGTTGAAGACATGAGGGCACGCGAGAGAAACAACAAGGGTACAGAGAGGGAGAGAACTCCACAAGACACCAGTTTTGAGATTGTTTCAAATGAAGGAGAGAGGATTCAGGGTAAGGGTTATCTAACCCCACCTAACTCCCTGCCAGCATTAAATGGGGACCAACTTTCCAGACCATCAGCTGGCCCATTTCTAGACCCTTCGGATGCCACGCCTGACACATCGAGCCACGCGACTGCCACACTGGTCACCTCGAGCACCTCGAGCCACGCGTCTGCCACACCTGTCACCTCGGCCCACGCGACCACGTCACCAGCTGGCCAATTTCTGGACCCGTCGCTTGTCACGCCTGCCACCTCGAGCCACGCGTCCCTGTCGCGTTCCACTTCCCTCACGCCTCTGCCGACAGTTCTGCCAGCATTAAATGGGGTGCAATTTTCCACGCCAAGAGTTGACCCACTTCCGGTTTCTGGTCTACCGCGTGATCTTCCCAGCCACGTTTTCCAGAGGCGCGCTGATGGGCTTGAGGACAAGCCCAAATCTGAAGGGGAGAGTGATGTTGCGGCCCAACAGATGCAGCCCAATCCGCCAAGGAAGAGATCCAACCCAATTCGCTTTAGGGATTATGTAATGGGCTAGGTTTAGCAGCCCAATAGCTAAATAAACATTGCATCCTTTCCCTATTTCCAGTATTACCCTTTATGCAGATAACAATGGTTATAAAGTGTGATCTAATATGATAAATGAGATATACAAATTCAGAAAACTCTTCTTCCTCTTCTTTTCTCCTCTACCCTACCTATTCTTCTTTCTCTAATTCTTACGTCACTTTAGTACCCATAACAGTTGGCAAAAGGGTAAATGCACAGATATATCTTACTCAGCATCTTTTCATTCGATCGTGCCTTGCAGGGGGAGAGGACTTTGTGTATTTTGGTTAGCGTTACCGATCTTGAATGTAGGAAGGTGAAGGGGCAAAAAAAGTACTGTACATATGTTAAGATTTTGATTTAGGGTCGATGAGTTTTTTTTAGTCAAAAATTACTTTAAAAAAAAAAAAAAACACTTACTATTATAAAATGTGTTTGGATACCTGCTTTTAAAAAATGCAGAAGTCATAAAAAAATCAAAAGCTTACTTTACTTTCTCAAAAAAGCAAAATTCAAAAGCTATTTTTTTTCAAAAAATAATTTTTTTAAAAAAATTAAATAGTTTTAAAAGACTTTTATAAAAAAATACTTTTAAAATAAGCAGGACATGAAAGTAACTTTTTTTAGAAGGTAAACCAAATAGATTCTTAGTCCCAGAAATGTAAAATGAATGTTCACAAAGGGGCTGCTCTTGCTATCCATTATCATTTTACGTTCTTTCCAACAAATTTGAACTAGCCATATCTACACTTCTCTAATTAGAATTTCAATTCGATTCTCTTTTCCAATTATTTTCTTATTTGACCAACATAGAAGTTTGACAAAACATTTAATAACGTGGTGGCGCAACGAAGGGACTGGGAAGCAATGTTTAACACACGATTAAACTTCACAAGTAGCTTGAAGAATAAGCAATAATGTTATTTAATTCATATCCAAAATTTCGGTACATGACGTACTTAAAGAATATTTATAACCTAAAAGTAATAAAATCATTATTAAACGTAAATTCTTAATTAGATGCTAATTTCTCAAAAATAAATAAAGGTGGGCGTTTGATGAATAAGATTCATAAAAGTAAAGAATATATCAAAATTTTAAAATAACATAATTATGATAAAAATTATAAAACATCTAAATAGCATCTAAAATAAGTGATTATCATAATTAAACAATATAAGTTACTTATCATAATTAAACAATATAAGTTACCTTATGCCACAAAGATACTCCGAGCAATATGTTGATTAATATCCTGGGATAATAATGATTACCAGCTATGTATGATGTAGATTTTTTTTTGCTTGAGGATTTTTAATTTAGGTGACATTTACTGACATTGAATGTAAACTGAAAGTCAATTTACCACTTATCGATAATCATTGTTTTTTAAAAGTTACTTTTCGCTCTGATCCTAGCTTCTAATTACTTGCCTCAGTTGCCTACAGTGATTCTCTTAACGACCAACTCTCTACGATCGAATGTGATAACTTGGAATGCTTTACAAGCACTGACTCCAACAATTGAGTAACCACTTGCTGGCTATATAGAGCAGATGCAGCATTGTTGACTTGATGTTAGTTGAAAAAGAAAAAGGCCAGAGAAGAAAGAAGAACCATTGGTTAAAGAAGGAAGAATAATAAAAAATAAATAGAAATAGCTAAAAGCCCAAGGCGAGCCTAAAACCGCTTAGTACAATGGGCCTAAACCCTTATGGGCTAAAAACATGTCATGATGCAAACCCCAATGTGATATCTGCCCACGTGTGAATATCTATTAAGTGATGGTTTTTATATAGAGGGAAAAACATTTCTCAAGCAGCTTGAGATAAGTTTATCTCCAGCTAGCCCTAAAACTACGTCGTTTTGATTAATGAAGGGTGTTTACGTAATTCTAGGTGAATTAATGAAGGGTGTTATTGTAATTTTATTTATTTTATATCATATACATTTTACTGAAACACTCTTCATTAATTCACCTAAAATTACATAAATACCCTTCATTAATCAAAACGACGTAGTTTTGGGGCTAGCTGGAGATAAACTTATCTCAATCGTCTTTGTCTTTGGCTGGTAGGGTGACTCTTGCAAAAGCTGTTATTACAACCATCCCCATGTACGCCATGCAAACTAATCTTTTTCCGGTGTCCACTTGTGAGGAGATTGACAAGATAACTAGAAACTTTGTTTGGAGTTCTTCTACAGAAAATAAAAAACCTCGTCTGGTTGCCTGGAGCCGTGTTTGTCAGCCTAAGGAGCTTGGTGGTTTGGGGTTGAGAAATATGCGTGATACTAATAAAGCCTTCCTTATGAAAATTGGACATGGCTTATTAACGCATAAATAATCTCTTTGGGTCAGGGTGCTTCGGTCTAAGTATAGTATGGGAGATAGCTTGATTCCTGTGATTCCAAAGCCGCAACAAACTTCTAACCTATGGAAGGGAATTGTAAAGGTGTGGGGCAACATTATAGATCGTTCTTCAATTCATATAGGAAATGGGAAGCAGGTTAAATTCTGGTCTGATTGTTGGGTTCCTGATTTTGGTCCGCTTGAGGAGTTGGCTAATAGACCGATTAGTCAAGAAGAAAGTAACCTTATGGTAGCTAGTTTTATGTCCCCAGGAGGAGGTTGGAATTGTGATACTTTTGCGCACTTACTTCCTATGGAGATTAACCATCGCATTGCTGATATTATGGTCTCAAATTCTATTGATCGTGACGATAGAGTTATATGGAATGAGACGGGTGACGGTTATTTTTCTGTTAAGAGTGCTTATGATTCTCTCTCAAACTCTCAAGTTGATAATCATGGGCAGCAGTGGAGTAGAGTTTGGAGATGGGATGTACTCCTCGTATTAAGACTTTTCTTTGGTTGATGATGGGTAATAGATTAATGACAAATGCTATGAGAGTTGATAGGCATATGGTTGATTCTAACATATGTCCTCGGTGTGAGATGCATCGTGAAGATGTGTTGCATGAAATTAGGGATTGTCCTGTGGTGTTGCAGATTTGGAAAGCGTTTGTTCATACTCAACAATGGCGCAATTTTTTATCTTCTGATCTTTTTCAATGGTTGTCATGGAATCTTTCTGGTAATGCAGGTTGTTCGAATGACTATGAGTGGCCTTTGGTGTTTGGTGACGTTGCTTGGCATATTTGGAAGGGCCGTAACCTTTTTGTTTTTCAAGACAAGAAGGTTTTTGCTGCTGTCATCATATCCAAGGTGCGGTGCTATGTGCAGAGTGTTGTCGATTCTAAGTTAGTCTTGCTTAATGGGGGGCTAAGTTCCTTTCGGGCTCCTAAGCGTACGATAATGTGGGAACCACCTCCTCATGATTGGGTCAAGATAAATATAGATGGTGCAAAAAATAGTAAGGGAGGAAGATCTTCTTGCGGAAGAATGATCAGAAATAGTGATGGAATTTGGCTTGGCGGTTTTTCTAAGGGGTTAGGGTATGGTACTGTTCTTCGGGCTGAACTCTGGGGTGCTTATATGGGTCTTCAGTTGGCTTGGGAGAGTGGTTACAAAAATATTTATCTTGAAAGGGACTCTACAGATGCTTTGCAATTGTTTCAGAATTGTGAAGAAGGACATCCTTTGTTGCTTTTAGTTTAAAAAATTAAGGAGCTTCTTCATTGGCCTTGGTTGGTCCGAGTTCAACATGTTCTGAGGGAAGGTAATCAAGTTGCTGATTGGCTTGCGAAAAATCATAGCATGCTTGAAGGGGAACTGCAGACGTTTACTAATCCACTGATGGGATGTAGTTTACTGGTTCGTAATGATCAGAGGGTAGCCTACATCAGGTTTGCCTAGTTTGTTTTTCGTAATGATCAGAGGGGTAGCCTACATCAGGTTTGCCTCGTTTGTTTTTTTGTTTTGTCTTTTATTTTCTGATGTATCTCCAAAAAAAAATTCTCCATATTTAATATTGATTAATACGTTATTAATATTATACAATTTTTTAATTCCTACTAATACTTGGTCAACAAGCAGTTCCCATTGGATCATCCGGATTTCTGTGGATTTTGACAATAAATGCCGCAATGTGCAAGATGTTATAATCAAACGCTTCCTTTTTAATGAAACCGTGTTGTTTTTCTTTAAACAAAAAAATTTCCAAGTGGTTGAAGATCTTGGCGAGACATGTACCAAACAAACTAATTAAGAAAGCATATGAACAGATTTAAATGTACAACAACAATGAGATTCGAATATATATTCTAACCTGACTTTTTAAAAAAATATAAAAAGACCCATTTCATATTTATCTCGGGATCTCGTTTTGTTAGAGAATAATACATAAGACTCTCACCTAACAATTTAAGATTTTGAGTTGGGGTAATTTTTTACATGATATGATAATTTCAGTGATTACAACGTCACGATTTCATCTTCACCGTCTCAACTTGTGAAATTACATAGAACTAAAAATTGCGCTATACAATAATTCACGCGCATTATTTACACGAGGACTCTCGTCCAACAATTTTGAATTGAAATGTTGTTCGCACACATATTGCTATCTTAGGTTGTAACTTGTAATTAAGAAGTACAAAAAAAAAAAAAAAATTGTAAATCCCTGCCGACCTGCTCTGCTCCCAATAGGCCACTGTACTGGCCTCTCGCTGGCAGTGCATTTATATGAGGGAGGTTCAAAAATCGACGACCTTCTTTTTGTTTTTTTGTATAGCTGACCTTCTTACACAAAGGGGCGAAGGCTAAGCCCGATAAAAACAAACAAAACTAAATGAAATATAAAGTTATTGAATTAAATAATAGAATACTGCTGTGGGTGGCACTCTTCTAAGTTTTTTAAATACTTGATAAGAGGAAACTTCGTAAAGCTCGTTACATGGACGTCACCTTAAATAATATAAACTTCGTAAAGCTCGTTATTGAATTAAATAATAGAATACTGCTTTGGGTGGCACTCTTCTAAGTTTTAAAATACTTGATAAGAGGAAACTTCGTAAAAGCTCGTTACATGGACGTCGCCTTAAAAAAATACAAGTTGAAATGTGTATATATGAACCTTTTTTTTTTCTTTGTTAGGGATATATATGAACATTTCTTTAGAATGACTACACAACTTGTTCCCCTTCTGAAGTACATCTTGTGCATTTTTTATTTTAGAAACTTTGACCATAATTAAATAAGAGATAGGATATTGTAACAAACCATTAGAATTATTACCAATATTACTAGCAATGAATCTTACAATAAGATCGATTATTTTAATCCAACAGTTATATTTATTTCCATCTTTGTAAGACTATGATTCCCCATATTTAATGTGAAAGTATTAAATATGAAAAATCATAACCATAAAAAGGAGGAAATAAATATAAAGTATTAAATATGAAGAATCATAACGATACAAAGATGAAATTAAATATAATCGTTGAATCAACGTAATCAATATACCCCATAAAATTAATTGCATGGTTGGTACAATATTCCCCATTAAATAATAGTTTTCAAAGTATTAACAAATTAATTCTTCTCCCACTTGGTCTTTGAAAGAAAGAATTAATTGAACATGTTAGCTGTGGATATAGTTCTTATACCTGTCACGTGTACTTAAGTTAAGAAAATTATATGACTGTGAAGTTTGAAAGTGCTTTAATATTTTTTGAAGTATGAGATAAGTATTTGCTCTTGTGCTTTTGTGCCCTATAAAGCACCACCTCGCTCCCTTCTTTTTTTGAACAAAGGGAAACAAACACAATTAAGAAGCAATACAATACCGAGTCCCTCTTTTCTTTCACAGAACCGAAAATGCAAACACATCGATATAACACTCTCTCCGCTTTCTTGCTCTTCTTCCTGTCTCAGCCATTATTCTCTTGCGCCGCCGCACCGGCGACACAGCAAGATCTGCTCCTTCGTTCATCGTGCGCTCAGGCCAGGTACCCCAACCTATGCGTCCAAACTCTGTCCAACTCCGCAGGTCCCGCCATGAAGCCATTGGATCTGGCTCAAGCCGCCGTTAGGGTTAGCCTCGCTCACGCTCGCACCCTCTCCGGTTACCTCAAGAACCTCCAGTTACAACCAAAGTCAGGGTCCGGTAACTGGCAGCGAGTTGCGGTGAGTGACTGCGTGGCGCAGATTTCCGACTCGGTGAACGAGTTGAGCAACACGTTGAACGAGTTACAACACCTGCAGATGGGAAAGTTCGAGTGGCATATGAGCAACGCCCAGACATGGATCAGCGCCGCCATGACCGACGGCCAATCGTGCCTCAACGGCTTCAAAGACGGCAACGTCGAAGGGAAACTCAAATTGGACGTGAACCGTAGGGTAACGGGTGTAGCTATGCTCACCAGCAACGCGTTGTACCTGATCAATCGCCTTGGTGCTAGCAGGAGTGGCAAGCATCGCTCCAATTCCAAAACACACTTCTGATTTTGTTGCTTCTAAGTTCTAACTCTGTATGATTAGTGCATGAAAATCTTTTACTAATCACCACATGTTACCGTGTAAGCTTTTTTTTTTTTTTTTTTAGTATTTACCGTGTAAGCTTTTGGTATTGGTTTTTTGCTGCAAAAACGTTTGTATGTTGTTACTAATTAATACGATGGCTTACTTACCTAAACATAAATAATATAATGTGTCCTTCGTAAAATTCCTCAATTTGCCTCTCTGTTTGAATTATTAAACTCATAAATTCGGTCGAGTTTAGATGCGGTATTTTCATTATTATTCAACACATTAATTTTATTTGTCGCTTAAACGCATTAATGATAATTTTATATCTACCGACTAATACCATAATTCATGCGTGTACCGTTCTCTCATTTATTTACTTTCTTTTAATCTCTTGCCAAATAAAAGTTCTGTCACGTGACACTGTGTTAGGTTTCTTTTCAACAAAAATGATAACTGATAAGTTCAAGGAAAAGAGAAAAATAAACAAGATGGAGTAATTTTATGATGTCCTTCACTGAAATAACAAACCCTTTTAAATAGGAATTACGAAAAAGAAGTTGGGTTGGATTTCTAAAATGATGGCACCACTAACAATATAAAAATAACTGATATAAGAAATATATCCTGGAAAACTGGAAATAAAATCGTGCTTGCTCCATGGGGTCATGGACTAGAGACCAAGTCTTCAATTATTCACTTCATGCACGTAGATAGATAAGTTCGGGGCCTACGTGGATGTTCATGTGATGATGGAAGAGTTACCGTTGGGTTTGTAACTTTGTATGACGCCAAGATTTGTAACTCTTAATCGTCGCACATGACTATTGACTACTCGTAATGGTGTGAAAGTAGAGTGAGTTGGATTAAGTTTTATCCCAAAAAATTGAAGTTTATGTCAACAAAAATATTATTTGACGTAGCCCGATAGCATAATATGAGTCTAACTGTTAGTCTGGTCTGATCTATTCATAAAAAAATGGCCTGATCCGATCCATTAACATGTTAATTTTTAACTTCCAAGCAGAACATAAATCAACTTCACAAAATCCTCGTTCTGTTGTTAAATCAAAAAGACAATTTCAATGTTCAGACAAAATCATGAATCACAACAACAACTTATCACAATTTGCATTTACTTCACTTTTAGAAGCAAAATGTTCAAACTAAATATATTTAATTAGATCCAACAAAACAATTAATGCTATGTAAATAAAAATAAATGTATGAATCCAACAAATGCATCATGATGTTTGTAGTAGCCAAAAACTTCTCATCATATTTTCTCTCCTACAAATACAATTCCAAGTTTACATAAGTTGGCAAATAATTTGTCAATGTAGAAAAAAAACACAAGATTAAAGAATAGAAAGAAAAAAAAATTAACAAAAATCTTTTTCATAACTCTTTTTTTTTTTTCAAGTCATACTTATTACGTAGTCAATCTCCACCATATATTAAAGTTTGGATGGTATCTTCAGCCAAAGTAGAACGATAAACATCAAGAACTCTTCCTCGAGCACTAAATATTGATTATGATGGTACTGTAGAGGTTTGGACAGATCTTATGTCACTCTCAAAGGTAGTATTAGTGGGGGGTCAAAGCTAGGTCCTTTCATCACCTACTCAGCTCACATGCATCAACTGAACTATCACCATTTGATACTACTATGAATAATGTTATTTTATTTTATTTAAAATAAATAATATGATATAGGTCCGCATGTAGAATCCTGTGTTATAATGGGATTCCAACTTAGTACCTTCTAAGATTTTGAGTTCATGATTTTATTTGGTTTGCCCAACCAATAAATTATTCGGAGGAAGCCCCGATACAAAAATATTGGAAGGGAAAAATACTTTCAAGATGAACTTGTTCCCAAGCACTAGTAATAAATTCTCGACAATATCGGGCTAGAATAATATGTTCCTCCTGTCCATATCTGATGTGGGCGTTAGAGCATTAAGAGGGTCTATATTTCTTGGTTTCAATAGGATTACTTACTAGCGTTGTTTCTATCTATTATTATCTAAAAATAATAGGCTCGATATGTAAAAAATAATAATTATTGCCTGTTTTTTAAATATATTTTTTTTAAAAAATTGAGCTTGTTCTATTTAACTATACGTAATCAGTAGGCTCCTATACGCCAGTCCGATTCACTTACACTCCTACTTGCAAGGTATGAATCTCATGATAGAATATTAAATCTCACTTGCACGTGCAATGCATGCGGGCAAAAGTCAGAACTCAATTACAGTCTTCTTCACAAATTTGGGGTCAATTTAAATAATTTACGTCCATATAAGTTAAGAATGTATTTTAAGCTAGTATTTGGTTTCAAACTAGCTAATTGAACAATACGTCATATTCTGTTCTTCTACGACCTCTATTCTCATTGCTTGGAAGTGTTTTATGATTTGCCACTCTATAACTGAAACTCGTGAATGCATGTGGAGTATTTTAAACCAATTAAGTTAAATCCAGACATGCACTATAATATATTTTATTTAAATATATTATTGTTGATATTTTTTAATAATTTAAAGTAGGAATTAATATATAATTAAATTAAATTAAAAAATATATTTTAAAAAATATTTATTTATTTCTATCACACTCTTATGCTGGGCGCAGTTGATACAAGTTGAGGGACAATACCGCACCGTTTATTATTTCTCGTGTTTGATAACTCATGGACAAGATAACCTTAAAAAAGCTTACAAAAAAAAAGACAACCTTAAAAAAAAAAAACTCATGCAAAAGACAACAAGTTTTTTAATTAATTTATGTCATATCTTAACTCAAAATTTTAACATATTAGATTTATGAGTCTTTCGCATTACTAATCAATGGGAGATTTTTTCACATTTGAATATACCAAATGAATTTTCCATTAAAGCAGAGGCGAAATGTGTTTTAAGGTTCGGTCAGTCTTTGGCGGCAAAGTATGTTGATCTACCATGACCGCCATAAACTCACCAACCTCTTGAGAATGGATTGAAAATACCAACCCACCTCATTTATGGTAGGTTGGCTTATTTTAATTTTTTTTTAATATTTATAATATTTTTTAAATTTATTTCACTCTTTCTTTACTTTTTGCTATTCTCACATCTAAATGTATGTTAATATTCGGTAAAATAGTCTTTGATAATTTATTTTTACCTCCATATATGGATAATTTTTATCATAAATAAAACAATTTTTTTAATTTTTATAGGAAAATATTAAATTACAAGTTTCGGATATCAAAATAACAAATAAAATACTACTTGAAAATAAAAAATAATAAAATTTGGCCCAGCATGATTGAACCCGTTTTAGCTACCCTTAAACGAGGCGGTTGAGAATCTTACCAAAATAATGGGTTAAATAAGTCAACCCGACAAGTTGTACTCTTTTGCCAGCCGTAGGGGAAGCTGTGTGCGCGTGATAAGATGTGGACTGCCGTAGGTTGCTGTTCCTTCACGCCTTTTCCACACCCACACCTATACGGCTATACCCATTTGCATAGATCAGATTAACAAACCCCAAAATCCTTGACTTCTTCTCGTGTGTAGAATCAATCTTGATGGGTTTTGGAGTTTCGAATGAAATTTGGATAGAATGGAGGGTCAGGGTTGGGTTTTTAATAACCGTAACTTTTTTTGAAAATGAAGGTATTACATGAGATAGAAAAGAGTGTTTCGGCCTAGAGGCCAAATATTTCTTTCTGGACTGGGCCGAGAGGCCCAATAACAAATATTTCCCGGTAGATAGAAAAGAGTTAATAATAATAATAATAAATCAGTCTCTTCTTCATAAACCTCTGCTGTCGTGGAAGCTAACTACTAGCTAGGGTTTTATCGGCCATGGAGATGGATGAACCTGCATTCTCCATGGATGAAGCGAATGATGATTTTTGCAATTCAATCCTCTCTCGCTTCGGCAACTCCACCAGCGAAAACCACCAGCACCTATGCGCCGTCATCGGCGCTATGTCCCAGGAGCTCAAAGACCACAATCTACCTTCGTCCCCCGTAGCCTACTTCGGTGCCGCATGCTCTTCTCTGGACCGCATCGCATCCGAACCCAACCCTCCCAACCACGCCATCGACGCACTTCTCACCATCCTCTCCCTCGTTATTGCCAGAGTACCCGTCGCTGTGTTGAAAAAGAAGAGAGAGTTCTTGTCGGAGCTCTTGGTTCGAGTTATCCGCTCTCAGTCTGTTGTGGAGAGTGCAGTAATTTCCGGATTGAAGTGCCTTTCGCATTTGTTGTTCATCAGGGATAGTGTCTGCTGGTCTGATGTGTCTAACTTGTTCAACGTCTTGTTGGGATTGCTTACTGATTCACGAACTAAGGTACTTTTCTTTTTTACTTGCTTCTTTTTAGTTGAGGGTGCAATTGCTTTTGTTTGTATTAGGACCATTACGATTTTGCAATACGGGATAAAGTCCCATGGTTCCCTTCGGTTCTAGTAATAATTCTTGGGTTCTTCTTTTTTTATTTTAAAGTAATCCTGAATTCTCACGGTTTCTTTTCATTGTGTTTCTTTCTTCCGTTTTCAACCATTAGTTAGGACCATTACCGTTTTATGTCTGGCCCTGACCCAGAATGATTGTTCTATAAAAGATTTTAAGATAAGTATTACTTGATTTGATTTAATATGACTGAAGTCCGTGTAGATAGTTCATGAGGGTCGCTTCATCGTATATCATCCTAGTACGAAGTAGCTCATTCTTTGGTCGTTTATTCTAAGCTTATGAGAAGAGTTTATTTCTAAAAAATATAAAAGAATTAACCTATTAAAACGAAAAGCTTCATAAAAAGTAGAACTGGATTTTGATTGTGTTTGACATATTTGAATTTATCTTTTGGACTTTGGAGTGTGTTAAAGGCAATTGCTATGCAATTGATTTGATGACTAGTGGAAAATTAGGAAATTTTTTGCTGACCAGATGCGTA
>JAVKPL010000909.1:0-15725 GCA_032173675.1 Gastrolobium villosum
ATAGAGATTCGTTTTGCTAGCCGGAGTTTATTTTTTTTAAAACATGCGAGTCCCACAAAATATTGTGTATGTAGGAAAATTTATGTGATCATGTTAAATGATAGAATAGAAACTCGTTCTAAACTCGAATTCAGTGTTGGAATAATTATGAATCAATTAATTCACATGCATAATATCGAATATACATTTTTTACTACTTTAAAAAAGAAATTTTTTTGTATCATTCAGTAAAAAAAAAAGAAAAAAAGAAGAAGATTAATGTAAGATAAAAGTAAAAAAAGAAAAAAACTTGTTTCTTTCTTTCTTTCTTTGTCGACTCTTCTCTTGGGATACATGTTAAGATTAGCTGGAGTTGGTGAATGGATTTAAATGAAAGTAATGTTTTCTTTTGGTCCTACAACAACTGTAGCATTTAATTCTCCCTGTAGATTTTTTCTTTCAAATTTTGGTCTTCTCCACTTGACTCACTCTCATAAGACACAAGTAACTTCTTTGCTTTTTCATTCTTCTTCTTCTTCTTCTTCTCTGTTTCCTCTGTTTTCATAGAGCAAGATGGCTACCCTCACTGTACCCCCAGTTCCTCCTTCCCCAAGAGATGATGCCATGCAGCTTTACCGTGCTTTCAAGGGTACCTTCTCTCTCTGTCTCTCTCTCTCTCTCTCTCTCTCTCTCTATATATATATATATATATATATATATATATATATATAATTGTTGGTATGATAATGTAGCATGATGGTGATCTTGTCTTAGGAACGTTGGATTGGTTGTAATTTACTTCAAACTACCGTTTAAGGAAGATGTTGGACATGAATGTTTAAGGGCATGTCAGCATGAGTTTTATTCTGATTGAGAATTTCACCAAAAGGAAATCAAATTACCGATATTTTGTGGATTTTCATTCTGTTAAAAAGAATCATACTTTTTGTATTATGTAAAACAAAATCATTTGATGGACTGACTGCCAATGCTAGTAGCATAAAAAAACCACTCCCAGGAAACCCTCACTTGCTTTGGACTCAAAAGGTCTTTGAACATTAGTCATGAGACAAGCTATAATCACCTATGAAGCACCGACACTTCAAACACCCTGACGTGTCGTGTCCGACACTTTCCGACACTCTCGGACATTCCGACACTTCCCGACACTTCAACACGCGTTATAGAGATTCAAAAAAAGTTTAAAGGTTGCGTTGTGTTGAATTTTTAGTTCCAACTATTAGATTGTTGGATTATGATTACTATTTTATTGAGTTTAAGATAAATATATGTGATATCTTATGTTTCTTTGTAAAATTTATGAATATTATAAGTTTAGATTTATTTTTTGTTAAATTATTGAATATTAAATAGAATATACACTACATAAATTAAAAATATTATTTAATATCAAAACGTGTCCTAACGTGTCGAAATCTAACATTTTTTAGAATTAATGTATCTGAGTGCCATGTCGTATCGTGTCACGTGTCCTGTGTCGGTATCGATGCTACATAGATAATCACCTATATTGTTAACTTGTTATGTATTTAATGTTGACTGATACTAGATATTTACCTAGCTTTCTATTTTTTTACGGTATTTGTCATCTAATTTTATTTAAAAAAAAAAAAACCACTCCCCCATTAAATCCGACTAGCGAGTGTGGGAGGAGGAATCCTTGTACGCAGCCTTACCCTTGCATATTGCAGAAAGACTGTTCCCTGGATTCGAACCCATGACTTTTCAGTCATGAAAGAACAGTTTTACCTCTGCTCCAAAAAAAAAATGTACTGTGATATGTGGTTGCTATCTAGGAAATTGTCTGACTGATTCTTCTTACATGGAGAATGCTTATGTAGAGTCTATGGATATATATTGCTCTATACTTGCTACCTTAATCTGCACGATCCCAACTAGTTTGGGATAAAGGTGTTGTTGATATTGCTGTTGATGTTGTTGCTATCTTAATTTGTGCCATGTTCATCCTTGAAACCTTCTTTTTCTTTCTAATTATGTGTTTTCACAGGATTTGGTTGTGATACTAGTACTGTTATCAATATTCTTGCTCACCGAGATGCTACGCAGCGTGCTTACATCCAACAGGAATACAGAACAATATATTCTGAGGAACTATCCAAACGCTTAGCTTCTGAGCTTAGTGGGAAGTTAGAGGTACTAAATTACTAATATAAAAATTATGAACTCCATTGTAGGTTGTGGAGTATATATCCAGTGATATATTGACACATTACTGTATAGATTAATAAAATGATGTTTCTTAAAATTTAGAATAGTGTTTATGTTTCCTAACATTTCTTGGTTTGTCTTATATTTTTCTATCGATCAGACTGCAATTCTGCTTTGGATGCATGACCCTGCAGGACGTGATGCAACAATCATTAGGCAGTGTCTAACTGTGAACAGAAACCTTGAAGGTGCTACTGAAGTAATCTGTTCGCACACTCCGTCCCAGCTACAATATTTAAAACAGATCTACCATTCTAATTTTGGTGTTTATCTTGAGAATGATATTGAAGCAAACACCGCTGGGGATCATAAAAAGGTGAGGTTTCTATGTGTAAATCTTATTAAAGAAACCTGAGCTATTGTGAATTAGTCATATTAAGGGATCTTTGGCTAACATTCTAAGTGCTGTTTGTCTTTGTCTGGCATGATATTGAAAGAAACACCATGGGGATCATAAAAGGTGTAGTTTCTCTTTGTCCTTGGGTGTGGCTTTTAGAAAAGACACTTCAGATAAGGGTTCTGTGTTAGCTAAAGAATTGATAATTCCTCACCTATTACTTCTGCTACTTTTATTGCATGGCATTAGATAAGAACTTTTGAGTGTTTATTTCTCTCTATATTCAAGATATTAAAGTTTAATATTCACTTTGGGATCACATATTTCTGTAATTGTATATGGTGGTCTATCTGCAAAAGTCACAGACAGTCAGTATAGGACAAGATCTTCCATTTCCATGTCGATGTCCATGATGAGTTTAACAATTACCATCAACATACATCATTATTCTTTTCTTGGATAGTTCTTAGGTGTTCTTCTTACTAGATAGTTCTATTATGCGCAGTAGGAGGTATTCATCTAAAGCTTTTCATATCTCTTGTAAATATACAAATCTTTGTGGCTCTTATCTCTTGCTCACCAATTTTTAGCTGGACGACTTTTTAAGGAAACGCTCACTACTTCCTTTGTTCAAGACTATATCCATAAAGGCTGGAAAATTATCTTTGGGTCCATAAAAAAGGTTGACTGCCATTGGGATATGGACTAATTGTCTGGTTCATCAGTTTATTTCAATGTGCAAGTCTGTGTCATTGTGCATGCCCCTTGAGGGAACATTGTTCCATGGTTTGTAATTGTTTCTCATAGGATGCAAAACTTTTGTCTCATATGATTCACATCTATAAGTTCCTTCCAAGTTATTAAAACAAATGGAGCTGCTGTTACTCATACCTTCATCTAAAAAACTTGCTTCAGATCTTGCTTGCTTACATAAGCATGCCTCGTCATGAAGGCCATGAGGTTAGTAGAGAAATTGCCGAGAAGGATGCGAAGGTTCTCTACAAAGCTGGGGAGAAGAAACTGGGAACTGATGAGAAGACTTTTGTCCACATATTCAGTGAACGGAGTGCAGCACATTTGGCTGCCATCAGTTCTTATTACCATGACATGTATGGTCACTCACTGAAGAAGGTATCTTGATCACTTTTAATTTATAACTTCAAATTTAATCTTTCTTGAGGTATTTTTCTGGTGCTTATTCAAGCTGAATGTATTTAGGCTGTAAAGAATGAAGCATCAGGGAATTTTGCTCATGCACTTTTGACTATAATCCAATGTGCTGTTAATCCAGGAAAGTATTTTGCAAAGGTATATTCTGTTACACTTCAACTTTAGGTAATATCCTCTTGTAATGCTGTGGCGACAATGTTTGTGTTCAATGACAACTCTTGTAAGCACAAAAATGAAAAGGAAGAGTCATGAAATAACTGGCGCCACATGTAGTAGACACTAATATTAGACTTACTGTTAAAGAATCAAATTTTTTGTGTTTGTTTGTGTTTGTTTACAAGGCAGGGAACAATTATGAAAGATCCTTTTTGTCTTACTTCAATTAAAAAGATTTCAGTTGGAATTATGTCTAATTTTTCCTTTCCTTTATTGCATGTGATAAGTGTGTGCCCCAACATGATGTAGAACTGTATTAGGACAGACTTTTGGAAACAAATGAATTATATGGTCGAAAATGTAAGAAACATGATAATCATTCAATATGTATCTCTAGCTTTGTAATGCAATCAATTCAACTCACTAACATAAGTTGGTAAACGTAAATAACCAATTCAACCCAAAAGCTTAAGCTATTGGGTGAGGCTACATTAATGGTTTTTATATATTTCAACACGCCCCCTCACACGAGAGCCCACCACTTGAAGGGTGGACAATATACAAGCCCACCTACCTGTGCAAAGAAAGAAATCTCACTACAAAGAAAGTGGGGGCAGTGAGATTCGAACCCGGGACACGAGGCTCTGATACCATGTAAATAATCAATTCAACCCAAAAGCTTAAGCTATTGGGTGAGGCTACATTAATGATTTTTATATATTTCAACAATAAATGGTGTATACGTTAATGGTTTTATATTAGATTTCTCTGATAAGCTTTCACGTACATTTAGCCAGAGTAATATAAACATGCATCAACAAATTTTCCTTTCTTTTTTCTTCTTATTTATAAATCTAATGTATGTATCAAAGTAGCTAGAGTATCCTCATACTACCACTTTTTTCCACTACTATCTACTACCATCCACTATAACTATATACTCCAAGGAGTATATAGTAATAATATTGAAGTTGTTTTTTTCTTTCTCTTCAGAAATTTTTCAGAGAAAAATACTGATGCAACGGTGATGAGAGGTAGTGGAAAAAAGTGATAGTATCTAAAATGACAATGTTATGAATTATACTAAACGTCTTAACTTTTATGAATACTATCTGCACTTTCTTTTGGGGGAACCTTTTAAAATGTCTTACCACCAAGACAGGGTTGTATGTTCATACATTTGCCACCATGCATGCAGGTGTTGCATAAGGCGATGAAAGGTTTGGGGACTGATGATACCGCACTCATAAGGGTCATTGTGACAAGAACCGAGATTGATATGCAGTATATCAAAGCTGAATATTTAAAGAAATATAGGAAGACACTGAATGATGCAGTTCAATCGGAAACATCCAGCCACTACAGGGCTTTTCTTCTCGCACTTTTGGGTCCCAATCATTAGTCAATATTTTTCAATTATGTTTTGTGTCGGATAAATTCACCCTGTGATGTTGAATTAATGAGCAGTTACAAACTTCTGTAAGCATTATGGACATAGACATACACTCCAGTTTCAGTCAGAGACTTGTGTATTTGTTGGTGTAATACTGAAACGAAGGATAATTGTGTATTAAATATGCATACATATATTTTCTTGCTTCAACAATCAAACATTGGCAATTTCTTTCTCTTTCTACTTTCTATGTTTTGGCTCTCATATGTGTGTATAGGTATATCTTAATAAATTCAAAATATGATGTCAATCTTTTTAGATATTGGGCAGGTTATTCTTATATCAAATCATTGTTATTGATTTGTTTGCATCTGATTGCTCAAATGCTAATAAATTAAAACCGTTGGATATAAACATGATCAACGATTAAGATTGACTGTGTAACGTATGTCTATATATATGAGTTATTATTTCTCAAGTTGCTGCAAGTACAAATAGGAATTATAACCATATATGAGTGTGTAAAAGCATTAAATATGGGGAATAAATAAGAATTATTGATCAAGATTACTAGTTGGACGTCCAGCAATTTGAGAAATATATATATATATATATATATATATATATATATATATATATATATATATGAGGTAAGATCCTTTGCTATTAATGTTTAATTTCAAATTTGACACCTTATCTGATAATCATTAGATAAAAAAAAATCAATGGTGTCACATGCTTACAAATCAGAGGTGTTAATCTTTTTTAATCTAACGGCTCTCAGATGAGGTGTCAAAGGATCTATCCCTCTCTATATGTGTGTGTGTGTGTATATTGTGAATTTGTATCTGAGGAATTAGGGGAGATGAGTTATGTGAGACATTGGTTATTTGATGGGGCCAAGAATTATGATAAAGTGCTACAAAAGAAGGTAGGCAAGTCTAAAGGAAAGTCAATAATTTGTATTGAAATGTAGTTTGGATTGAGATTAAGTTGTTTTTAAAAGACATAATTCAATATTTACTTCAAGTTATTTTAAACTCTTGTGGTCTCTCGTAAGTTTGAATAGGGTGAGAATGTATTAGCTTTATATGAAAAGAAAGAGTCCAGGATTGCCACATATTTTGCTCGCCGAAGTCTTAACTGTTTTTGTTAAGATACTTCTTAGAATAAGCTGAATACTTCGTATAAATGTAATTTCCAATATATCTTCGATTTTCATTTTAAGTTTTAAATTTTTGATTCTTTTTTAGCCTATAACTACTGAAAATTTAATTGAGTCAAAAACCTTAAGATATCAAGCTCACATGTCTTTGTTACTCACTTATTTTATTCTCAACCAATATGAAACTCTCTCATATTTGAATTTTCAATTATTAGAAAAATATAATATAAAATTATTAATATGATTTTCACCTATTGTTGGGTTGGGCTGGTTGACTTATCAAACTTTACCCTCCTCATTCTTTAATAAAATTAAAAAATGAGTTAAAAACACAAGGTAAAAAAATAATGAGTGGGTTTTCACCAAAATAAAATAAAATAATGAGTGGGTATGTTATCCACGCTCCAAACCCAAATATTCTTGCACGAGATAGTGTATTAGAGATTAATGTGACCAAATGATATTAGGCTCTTATGCTATAGGATAGGTTAGAGAAATATAATATAAAATTATTAATGTAATTTTTACCTAAATAATTAAATTTTTGAGTTAAAATAATTCTTTACATCAATGATAACATTTATTTATTTGTCTAACTAAAAAATCTTGAGGATTGGGGTCCCATATATGCGTCCTTGAAGATGTACAATGGCATTGACATAAATGCACTGAACCTTCACTCAAGTTGGCGCACTATTTATGATCTCACTGTCATGCCCACTTCTTTTATTGGTCTGTATCCTCTGATTGCACGTCTCTCTTATACACACTTTAAGATGGATCCATTGATATTAATTTCACGTTAAAGGAGATAAGTTATCTCAGTCATAGAAATAAACTTGTGGGCTCTACTACCTAAAAAATAAAAAAAATTACTGAAGAGTGTGTAAGAAAAAAATTTATCACATATAAAATGAGAATAGTTTTTCTCTTTTATAGTTTTCAGAGAAAAGAATATTCGGTAGAGGTGATGAACTTCGGTATTATTTGATAACTTGTAATTGTTTGTTAGGCTTTTGTTCGTGTCCAATGTCAATCCGTACACGTACGTCCATTTATTGCTCAAGGCCCATGAAACGTAATAGAGAAATAGCCCTGAACCAAAGAAACACATGATACTTATCTGATTAATAATTTTTTTTTTTGTGGACTCTAATTAAAAATTATTAGAATTATTATTGTAGGACAAATCACAAACCATAAGAATAATTAGTTTGTATTTCAAAAAAGAAAAATTAATGATGTGCTTACAAAAGTTAAGAAAAAAACTATAATCCCTCTCAGATATTCTCAAAAAGATTGAGGGGTCTGTCCTGGCCTATTAGGATATTGGTCTTTAACTTTGTCTAATTCTTTTATTAAAAAAAAAAGGTTAAGAAAAGAAAAATTCTTGCATTGATTGAAAAAGGTTAAAATTACCAACATTTTTTAAAAGTTAAAAGAGAATATATACAATATGCGCACCACACACACATATGTAAAAGATAAATGGTGTTAGATGTTTAGAAATTAGAGCCATTGATTTTTTTTATCTAATGGCTATTAGATGAGGTGTCAAACTTGAAATTTGACACTAGTGTCAAAGGATCCTACCTCATATATATATATATATATATATATATATATATATATATATATATGGGGCAGGATATTCTTACACCAGTGTAAGAGTCGGAAGTCTTACACTCAATCTTGATCATTGATCCACTTGTATCCAATGGCTCACATTACTAAAAAATCATAGCCCTTAGATATAAGTGAGATCAATGGTTAAGATTGAGAGTGTAACTTACACTGGTGTAAAATGATCTTGACCATATATATATATATATATATATATATATATATATATATAATTTTTCACTGAATCTTTCAAATAAGTGTTATTAAATTTATACCAGACTCGGTTTATGTATCAAATCAATAAGTTGTTGGTTGTTGCATTGAATTTGTGGATATATATATAATAAATATGAGTTTTATAAGAGTTATGTTGTAGGAAAAGTGATTGTGTAATGTTATAGAGATTCATTTTACGTGCCTTAATTTTTTTTATTTTTTGTTTTAAAAAGTTTGGGCCCACAAAATGTTGTGTGTAGGAAATTTTGTTATGTCATATTAAAGGACAAAATGAAAACCCAATAAATATAGGGTTACATAAGCGTCACACAATAGGAAGAAATTTTTTGTCCTACTGAAATATGTGTGTTTGCTTTTTTTTTTTTAATTCATATGGACCGCACTTGGTTTTTTTTATCTATTGCATATATATGTAAATATGTAATATGATATTCATTTTATTCTTTAACAAAACACAATAAACTTTCCTACACACACAACATTTTGTAGGGACCACACATTTTAAAAGAAAAAAAAGAAAAAAAATATGACACGTAAAACAAATCTCTATAACATTATACAATCACTTTTCCTGCAACATGATAAACATAAAACCCTTCATATATCCCATAAATGTATGAGTTTTCGTTTTCTCCTTTAACATGATATAACAAAGTTTTCTACACACACAATATTTTGTGAGGCCCAGATTTTTTAAAACAAAAAAATAAATAAAAATTAAGGCACGCAAAACGAATCTCTATAACATTACACAATCACTTTTCCTATAACATATTTCTTATAAAACCGTATAACTAAAAGCAATATGACAACAAAAGTGACGTGCTTTAGTGGTTAATATTTTATTTCCCTTCCCTTATTTTGTTACAATTTTCAAGAATCGGTGCAACCCGAAAACCAGTAGTAGATTTGTACTGGTTGTTGACCGATTCACCAATTCTTGACTAGGACGTATACATGGCAAATCAATTGATCGAAACAGACCGGTTAATGGTCCAGTTCCCGGTTCAACCGCTCGGACCGATGCTTTAGATACAGTAACCCTAATATTCCAACAATCTAATTGCTGTAAAATAATGGAGAATATATGGAAACAATGACCATGACCAAATAAAATACAGGTGAAACAACTGCAAACAACATTTAATTATCATATGGACCAATCAAACTACTGAAATGTCTCCTGATATGTGATCAGCAATGATTCATTTTGCCCCACAGTGGTAGATAAGTTATATATTATAGATTTATGGTAATAGTCAAGTCATCAGTCTCTTTCGTATCTCCAAATGTGTTCACATCATCATACCAAAATAATATGAGCACATTATCCGCAATTATTGTTTTTCATTGATATAGCCTTCTCTTGGTTTTGTCATTCTCAATACCTAAACCAAAGTTGGCCTATGCTCATTTTCAATTTCATACCTAAAAAAAAAACACTATAATAAAGAGGTATGCAATTTCCAATTCATATATATAACAAAAAACAAAGATGTAATAATTAGAAGTCCCCTAACAACCTAAATGTTTTCTAATATATATGGTTCGTTGAGGCATTTGAATATGCTTCACTTAAGGTGTGGTTTTACTTGATGTTCTATCCTAAAGACAGGAATGTTCAGCCCAATTAGGCTGATGAGTTAATCTGGATCGTAATGCTCTGTTCAGGAATATCTATTGTATAGATACCCTTGAATCTAGCTGATCACTGAATATCAAGTAAAGTGTGTGATTGTGGTCGTGATATAGTCAAGATCGTGAGTCAAAAATCAAGTGTTCTTTTACCGTCGAATCGCCATCTTATTTATATGGGCTGCTGTACGAGGTTTGTACGTGGATCTGAGCTGTCACGACGAGACAGTCATTACAACTGGTCGGCTGTTACCGATTGGTAACGTATTATGCGTTATATATCTTTAATGTGATCCGTTTCATTACCTTCGAGTTGCCTGTAGCCAAGTTGCCTGTTGCCGAGTTGTCTAAATGAGCCGATCATATGGGCCTTTCGTACAGGTCCATAACACTTATGAAATAAAGCTCAATAATATATTCTCCCTTTCTTTCACACCCATCACTGCTTTTAATAGCTTTTGATAATCCCTTGTGCACAATTAGTCAAGGGTAAAATCAAGGAACAAAGTACGTACTAATGATAAATAAATAACAATTATCAAGCTTTCACACACTAATCACTTAAGGATCAAGGTGAGCAACAAAAAAAAGTTATATATGGACAAAATCTGTAGGAACCTAGGGAAAAGGAGAGGGAAAAAGAAAGAAAGAAAAGGGATCAACAAAAGCCTTATAATACATTTGATTCCTTCTTTTCTTCAACTTTAACTTTTAACTAACATTTATGTAATGACTAACACCACCTAATTATAAGCTTTTTGGCTCAAAAAGAATATACAAAGTTGCTTTAGATTTTTGGAAAGTGACATCTCTTGACAAAAGCAATACCTATTTATATATATATATAAACTAAAATTAAGCATGTTCATTGGTGTGCCAATTTGATCTCCCTAATGTGAACTCCAAGCTTGGATTTTGACAATCTAGATTTTGATCCTTTAAGCTTCTTGATTGTATGTAGTTGCTTCCCTGCACAAACCAATCATTTTCATATCATTTTCATATAACTCAGGAGAGGATTTATATGCATATAGTTTCTATCATTGTGGTAGGTATGCATTTTTGTAACAAAGTGAGTATGATATATATTAGTATAAAGCAGTAGTGAGGATTAGGTCACAACCTCAGAAAGCTTCCCAATATGCTGAGATGATAGGATTTCTTGTGGACTAAGCTCATTCAAATCTAGGGAACTAGCTTGTATCCATGCTCCTCTACTGCCAGACATTTCAAGGAACAATAGATGTAAATGAATATGAATCATCGTATTTTGCTATTAATTTGTCAAATCAGATTAATGATTATTGAAACCTGGAGGAGAAAGTTTAGTGTAAGACGTGTAAAATTTAAACACAAGACAAGTTTGTTGCGATAATATTCTTTATTTAACGCCAATTAAAGGGCCGACCCAGTTCAATACCCACTCGTGAGTGTTTGGGGAAGGACATACGAGTCAAGCCTTACCCCCGCTTTTGCGGAGAGGCCGAGTCGAAGCCGGGACATTGGACATCTTTATTTAACGCCAATTAGCATGGTTAAATCTTCTCAAGGGCTTATATTTTCTAACATCCCCAATGAAAGAATCTTAAAATGTGAATAATGCACAGGCTATGGTGAAATCTCTGTCACTAGCTCATGCATGTACTAAAATTCAATTTTGTAAGAAAGGTGGAGGAGACAAGAATCGAACTCTAGACCACTTAGTCCTAAAAGTTCAGATATCATATAAAAAGCAGTTAGATGAAGGCTCGTGAATGATTTTCTTTTATATCTAATCATGGTGAAATTTTCCTCACTAACTTGTATTTCTAACAAAGGATATGCAATGCGCATGAATTGAGAGGAAAAGAGAATGTTTTGGTGCATTTTCTCTTCTTGCAAGGAGCTCGTCTCTTATTGTTTTTTGCAGTACATAATCGTTTCCTATCATTATTCAAAGTTAATATTTGTAAGGAATTCATGAATATTCCTAATCAATAAACATGATAGATTATTCCAATGTTGTGAAAATTTGTGGCTTTCATTTCTGGTCCATGGGGTATACTATTTACCATGTTAACTTTTCAAAATAAAAAGACAAGCTATCATTTCACTCCCCTTCAAATGAAACAATACTCAAATGTATTACTAAGTTATGCAATGTTAAAATAACTTATTCTTACTGTATGCATGCTATATCATGTATATTCCTATATTGAAAATCCTTTTTTAGTTGTACATAGGTGATCTTGTGTTAAAAAGTAAGGAATGAATTGAAATTATAAGATTTAATTTTTCTGAAGTTATGAGACAATACAAAAGAAAATAATCATATTTCCACAAAATATAAACATAATTAATACTTCTAATGTATGTATTTGACCTTTTCTTTTACAATTAGGTTTAACAATATCAAGTCTGGTCTTATAATTAGGTTTAACAATATCAAAATGGTAAAATATACACCAAAAGTTTTTAACTTGGTAAATTAAGGTGCATTTGATTGTCCACAAAAAAGAAGAAAAGAAAAAAGGTGCATTTGATTCAGTTATTTATGCTTTAAGACAAAGGACTATATTTACATGTTTTATGTTAATCTACAGTTTTTTCTATGAGTAATGATTAAGACCTTTGGGGATAAATCATACATACATACATTAAAAACTATATCTTATGTGTTACTCCTTTTAACTTCATGGATAGATTCAAGATGTACTCCCTGTTATTCAAGTATTTGAGGTTAAAAATTCTGTTATACATAGATCATAGAAATGCAACAAAGCTGGTGGCAAAGGAATGTAAATAGTATGTAATAATGTGACTATTGAATTTGTTTAAAGGAAATTAAGCAAACACATATGTGTGTGTGTGAGAGAGAGGTTTTGATAGTTTGTTTATTATTGGATATGTAAAAATCTTTTATTAACTCCTAACTCTTTATTTCAAGTGAAACTTTATGGGAGAAAAAAAATCAATATTCAACACTTCTTATTTATTTCCCAATGCCAATAACTTATATTACTTAGTCTATATATAGTTTGAAGGTGAATGGATCCTCTCATGTGGAAAAGTGGTCATGTAATCATGTTATTTGATCACAACCACTCATTGATGATGAGATAAGAGAGATAAAAGTGTATAATTATCAAATAAGTGGTTGTGATCAAATGACATGACCACTTTTCCACATGAGAAGATCCATTCCCAGTTTGAAGTCTGAACGTATCCATGATTGATATCATTATTAATATCTGACTAAACTAAAGGGATTTGTCTACTGCACCATGCAATTAGTTTTAGGGCAAGCTTAGCATCGACTACATGTTTATATAATACACATATATATTATAAAGGGAAAATTATTAGGGAGAGGGGTAGTTTGTTGTAAGAGTGAGTGTAATGGAAGCAAAGGATTCGAATAGAAATCATTATTTCAATTTCTAATTTACCTTTTCTTTTTAACTTTAACAATGGTGATAATGATGATTGAATTTATCATTTCATATATATTATTCAAGTCTTTTATTTTATTTGCCAAACTCTATTATAACTTTAGCTTCCAATATACTAATAGTCTAATACTGAAAAAGGAATAGAGTTTCCAATTATAATTTCACAAAACCTCAATTCAAATCTTATTATAATACACCTACACGGGAGCTCAAGACCCGACATGGTCCGCTACTATATAATATTGGATTGTCCAGATCCATCCCAATACTATATAATATTCAAATGATTTTTAAAATATTAATAATAAATTATAAAATTCATCTATATAAAATAAGACTTTTGGTGATAATATTTTTGTATTAATATATTTTATTCTAAAATACATAAGTAAAACATCCTTTAATTTTAAATTTTTGACTTTTAAATTTTATGTCTTTATTCTACGTTACATTTAAATTGCACCCAAAAGACACAAAATCTCTCTCCCTTTCTCTCACACACTTTATTTGTGTGACAGGAGATAATATTATCTCCTAAAACTCCAAAATTACATCATTTTAAGAGTCGGAAGATCAAAGGATGTTTTGATAATTTTGTTTATTTCTTCATTATATATATAAATTTTACCAAAGCTGCATTCATTAATTTCTCCAATCCTCAAAACGATATATTTTGGAGTTGCATTATCTCCGGTTACAAAGAATAGATAAATCCATATATATATATATATATATATATATATATATATATATATATATATATATATATATATATAGGGAAATAATTATCTCATATTGCATGAGATAATTATCTCATGTAACAGAGACAAAGTAGTGGGGTCCATTATTTATTTATTTTTTTATTTTAAAAAAAAAGTAGTGGATTCCACTATTTTATCTCTGTTGCATGAGATAATTATCTCATGCAATATGAGATTAATAGATCTCATATATATAAGGAAATCTTTTTATTATATTGTTGTAGATAAGTTATCTTATTTTAATGAAACAAAATAATAAGAGGACCCACAAATGATTGGAGAAAAAAGAAGGTGTGACCCACTTTTGTTATGTGTTTGTGGGAAGATGCGTTATCTAATGTTGAATGATATATATGATCCTTTAACACCAGTGTCAAATTTGAAACTTGACACCTCATCTGATAATCGTTAGATCAAAAAAATCAACGACTATGATTTGTAAGCATGTGACACCATTGATCTTTTTTTATCTAACGACTATCTGATGAGGTGTCAAATGATCCTATCTCATATATATATATATATATATATATATATATATATGGGTTAGGATCATTTTACACCAATGTAAGTTACACTCTCAATCTTATCCGTTGATCCCACTTATATCCAAATGCTCTAATTTTTCAGTAATGTGAGTCATTGAATACAAGTGAATCAATGATCAAGATTGAGTGTAAAATTTCTGACTCTTACACCGGTATAAACATATCCTACCCATATATATATATATATATATATATATATATATATATATATATATATATATATATATGGGTCAGGATGATTTTACACTAGTGTAATCTACACTCTCAATCTTATCCGTTTATTACATTTATATCTAACGACATAATTTTTTTTAGTAATGTGAGTCATTGGATACAAGTGGATCAATGGTCAAAATTGAGTGTAAGACTTCTAACTCTCACACTGGTGTAAAAATATCCTGGCTATATATATATATATATATATATATATATATATATATATATATATATATATATATATATATATATATATATATATATTGGAAATGTTGATAATATTATTATGTATGTTATAATTTGTATAATGATGGGCATGGTGTGAGTGAACTTAAAGCTGAGATAACTGGTAAGTTGTGTCTGAATAAATGAGCTTGTGTACCAAAGAGAAACACCACATTGAAGGTTACTACCTGTTTTTCGGACTTCAAGGAACTTTTTTGCAGTACAAACGTGAGGACCGAGAAAATTTAGCATCTGAGTTAAAGCTGATCAGAAGCCAACTCAAATCTGAACCAGCATTATTGGGATTTAGGGAAGCTAAAAATATACAATTATGGTCATGGAATATATATGATTTTATGTTCTCCTCCAATTGATATATTTAATTACCCAAAATTGCTGGAGATTCATGTGAATGTCACAAACCATATACAATATTAATAAGATTTGCTTGAGTTTATGTGTCTCAAAGCTCTAATTATTATTTCCAAAGATGGGATAGCTTATACATAGGCCATTGTAGCCACGAAGAGAAGCTATTATATATATGTTAGGGGACATTATATATGTTAGATCATCCAACGATATATCTAATTTTTCAG
>JAVKPL010000910.1:0-15640 GCA_032173675.1 Gastrolobium villosum
AGAAAACAGAGTTTTCCAAAACTCACTCTGGAAAACAGGGTCCCTGTCACTAACAATGGACTTCGGTGGACCATGTAGTTTGCCCACGGAGTCCCAGAAGACTTGAGCAACTTTCACGGCTGTGTATTTAGAAGGGAGGGCAGCAAATGGGGCCCCCTTTTTGTAAGCCGGTCCACCACCACCAAAATAGTGGAAAACCCCGCAGAAGGGGAAGATGTGTGATAAAATCCTTGGACAAATCCGACCATATTTGTTCAGGGATTGGTAGAGGTTGTAGTAGTCCATAGGGAAGATGGTTGGGAGATTTGCTTTTCTGACAAATTTCACAGCTACGAATAAATCACTGAACATCATGCCTCATTGTTTTCCAGGTAAAATTTGCACTTAATCGCAACAGGGTACGCCGAACGCCGGCATGGCCGCCTACTTTAGAAGAGTGGAAATCCTGCAATAGAAGAGGGATGAGTGATGAGCCAGCCGGAACATAGACGCGGTGATGATGATGCAACAAGCCATTGATTATCCGCCACTGAGGCCATGTGGCAGGGTGTGATTGTAAATCTGTCATTATTTTTGTAGCATAGGTATCGGTTTGTAACTCGGACTGTATAATTGGACTGTATTGAGTAGTGGGAACTGTGATAGCTAAAAAAGCAGGGGAAAGAGTAGCAGAATTCCCCTTTGGTTGGCGTGATAGAGCATCAGCCACCGTATTAATCTTGCCAGGCTTGTATTGTATTGAATAATTAAACCCCAACAGTTTGGCAAGAAACTGTTGTTGGTCAAGAGTTTGAATCACTTGAGACATTAAGTGAAACAAGCTCTTGTGATCCGTCCGGATGATAAAGGGCGAGCCAAGTAAATACTGCCTCCATTTGGCAACGGCAGTAGTGACAACATACATCTCTCGGAAGTAGGTCGATTTAGATTGCATGAGTGGGGATAATTTCCTGCTAAAAAAAGCAATAGGGTGATTGTCTTGTAGTAACACAGCTCTTACACCCACGCCAGAAGCATCCGTTTCCAAAACAAACGGTAACTTAAAATTGGGTAAAGCCAGTATAGGGGCATTAGTGAGTAAATTCTTTAACGAAGTAAAAGCTTTAGTAGCTGTCTCAGTCCAATGGAACCCATCTTTAGTCAATAAATCAGTAAGGGGAGCAGCCACCATAGTATAACCTTTGATGAAGCGTCTATAATAGCCCGATAGTCCCAAGAAGGCCCGGAGCTGAGTGACTGATTGGGGTATGGGCCAAGCACGCACAGCCTGAAGCTTTGAAGGATCAGGGGACACACCTGTAGCAGAAATAATATGACCAAGAAAATGAATTTCCTGCACACCAAAACAACATTTGGTCAATTTAGCGAAAAACTGGTGATGTCTTAGAAGCTGGAGAACTTGGGTTAAGTGATGGGCATGTTGTTGAAGAGACGGGCTATAAACTAAAATGTCATCAAAGAATATGACCACAAATCGCCTTAGCACCATAGAGAAGAAATCATTCATAGTGGCCTGGAAGGTAGAAGGGGCATTGGACAACCCAAAAGGCATCACCAAAAACTCAAAATGCCCATAATGAGTCCTAAAGGTCGTCTTGTGTACATCCTTAGGAGCCATCTTAATTTGATGGTATCCGGAACGTAAGTCGAGTTTAGAAAAAATTGTAGCACCATGTAATTCATCTAGTAGCTCATCCACAGTAGGAATAGGAAATTTATCAAGGACAGTAAGTGCATTGAGTGCCCTGTAGTCCACACAGAAACGCCAAGTGCCATCTTTCTTGCGGACCAATAGTACTGGAGAGCTAAAAGGCGATTGACTGGGTTGAATTAAACCGTTCATCAGCATTTCATTCACCATCTTCTCAATTTCCGTTTTCTGAAAATGAGGATATCTGTAGGGTCGAACCTTGACAGGTTTGGAATCTGGACGAAGATTAATTTGGTGGTTAAAAGGTCTATCAGGAGGGAAAGTGGTGGGTACATGAAAAACTGTAGGAAAGCGATCTAGGATGGCTTGGATTGCAGGGGAAATTGGGGAAGGCAAATCAGTGGATGGTGGGTGGGTAGGTGAACTAGTTAAACACATGAAACAAGACAAAACCGAATCCTGGGAGATCAATTTATGTAGTTGGGCCGTGGTGATGGGTTTGGGAAATGGTGTGGAGTCCCCCTGAAGTAAAATAGTAGAATCCAGATGTGTGAAAGACATAGTCATGGTTGCATAATCCGAAATAATCGGACCCAGTGTATCTAACCACTGTACGCCTAACACCAAATCAGCCCCCTTAAGATCCAAAACAAATAGATCCACCGCAAACAAGTGTGTCTGAAGAGTCAAGGGTACTGCAGTACATGACGCAGTACAAGACAGAGCATCGCCATTCCCAACTTGGACTTGAAACGGTGAAACATGGTGAAGGGTCAACTTCAAGAAGGTGGCCATGCGTGCGGTGATGAAATTATGGGTACTGCCCCCATCAATTAAAATCTGCACAGTGTGACCCTGAATAGTACCTGCCAAACGAAAGGAACGAGTACTATGATGACCAAAAAGTGCATTAAAACTTATTTCTGATGTAACCACGTCAGGAGGTGGTTCATCTTCAGGAACAAAAGTTTCGGGATTCGGTTCCTCTTCAAAGCCTTCCAAATAAAGCAACGCAGCACGAGCTTTACATTTATGGTTAAAAGAGTAGGGTTCATCACAATTATAACATAAATTCTTCTCTCTCTTAAGTTGCATCTCAGCTGGAGAAAGTCGTTTAATGGGTATGGCAGCTATAGGAGTAGTAGCTGTGGGTAGGGTTTTGGGAGTAGGAACGGAATTTGGGGAATTGGTAAGTTGTAATGGGGTTTTCTGGGCTCCTAACCAGGGTCTTTGATATGGTTTGGATTCTGTAGCTTGATCTTCATACACACGAGCTAAAGAGTAAGCCTCGTGATAATCGTGAGGTCTGTGAGTTAAAACAGGACGGCGAATATGGGGTTTCAACCCAGAAATAAAAATGCTACGGGTAAGAGCAGCAGATAAACCAGGCACTTTACTAACAAGCTTCTCAAAACAAGATTGATATTCTAACACCGAACCACTCTGTTTAATTTTAACCAAAGCTGCAGCAGGATCCTCAAATTCAGAAGGCCCAAAACGACGTTGTAAGGCTGTACAAAAAGTACGCCAATCGGTCATAAGACCATTTTGATCAGCCCCATAAAACCAACTATCAGCAGGGTCACTCAAATGGAATGCAGCTAAATTTAACCTGTCAGGTAATGGAACCTGATAAAAGGAAAAATACCATTCAGCTGCTATAATCCAAGTGGTTGGGTCACCATAAGAAAATCGTGGAAAATCCAGCTTGACTTGTCTAGATCTGGCACCGTCCTGACCATTAGGACCAGATCCTAAAATGCCACGGACTGGAGCATGTTGCTGAATCTCCAGAAGTCGCGCAAGGTCCTGATGAAGACGAGTATGAGATTCTTGCATCTGGATCTGAAAATCATGGAACTGAGAATTAGCTTCCTGAAGAGTCAGAAATTGTTGCTCACGGCTCACTTCAGCAGTATGAAATTGTTGCTCTAGGGAATCCAAGCGTTGTTGAACATCTCGGAGGCGTGTATTTTCTGCCATAGGAGGATGAGACAACAATGAAAGCACCAATTGTAGTAACCAAAAAAAAAACGTGAAGGATTTTATAGAGAGAAGTCAGAGGATTTAGAGAGATAAAGAGAGGGAAGATTTGTCCAAACTTTTCTTAATTTCATTTCCCGCCCCTCATGGGCTATATACCCTTTTCTGAAATATCTAGTTTTCAGGCTACTTTCATGTGATAGAATTAAAAGACACTAAAATGCCTAAGACATGCTTATTACACATAATCAATAAAGTGGGCCGGAACACGTTTTATGCGATTGGGCCTCTCCACATCAGACCCATCAGTATTGGGCCTCTCCTTGTCAAGCCCAACAATCACGGGTCCAACAGTTTACTTGATCGAGAAGGGAAACAATGATCAAAGGAGGTGACTTTGGTGAGAAAAGAAGGAGAAATGGGGAAGCAAGGTGGCTGGGTCACAAGGCTGCAGCAAATTCACGTATGAAGTGTGTATGGCCTAGGGTTATGTGCCTAGTATGCATATAAATAGCCAAACCACTTAAACGTGCAGTATTAGCCTTAATAGCTACGCAAAAGATCTTGATCCCAAATTTTGGAATCTTAACCTACACAATTTTACAAGAATTATCATATTTTTATTTTATTTTTCTGAGCACCTTTCCGGTACGCGCTTTTCCATAGCCAGTATCAGTTCTGGCATCAGATCTCATTATTTTGACTTGAAACTCGTTTTACAAGTCCTACATATTATTCTAGTAATTATCATGCACTTATAATAATTTTTCGGGATACTTTTCGGTACGCATTAATACCGACTAGCAGAACCGGCATCTGCACTTTTCTTCCGAAAAGCGACTTTCAGCATTCTTACCCACTAATTATAATTATTAAAGCCTCGTAATAATTATTAGGGTCAATTATGGAATTATTTCCTAATTATCACAATTAATTCCTTAATTACCTTAATTAGCGGTGCAGGTTCTTACAATTAACAGCCACAAAACTTTTCTCTTTGTCAGAGAGCAAGGGTATCCACTGGTTGCCTCCCAGTCAGTGCTTAGTTTAATGTCTTTAGCTAGACATGGTACTTACCTCTCAAGTGGTTTCAGAAGTGGTTGAGGGAACTTCAGTGTCCCCTGGCAGTGATCCTGGTGTTCTTGTTTGGAGATTGGCAGCAATCTGTCCCAGATGGGACTCAATGTTCCTAACCACCGCATCATTCCTGGTGACATATTCTTTGACATAGTTTTCCAGGGTGCTGATGCGTTGGTCATCTCTGTGGAACAGAACGTAATTGTTCCTTCTCTGTTCAAATGTTCCACTGTTGCTGCCTTGCTGGTACTGCTGTTGTTGAGTATTGCATGGTCTGTGGTTCATGGGTGGCCTCCATTGGGATTATGGTTCTGATCTTTGGAAATAGTTCCTCCAGGACTTGAATTAGTATTGCGTCCTACTTGTGGGCTATCTCTGGTTAAGTTCATGTTGCCAAAATTTTCTACATAACACACCAATGCAGTTAATGGGCAGTCTGTTGAGTCATGAAGGTCACCACAGGCTGAGCATGGTTCTGTTTCAACTGCTGCGAGTTGTAAGACTTCCATCCTTGGTGCTTCTTGGTCAGCTTTCAGGTTCTTCACTTCATTCATGAGTGAGGCTAGCTGGACTTCCATGGCAGTTTGTTTATCCATTTCTATCATGTCAGGCTTCCTTACTGGGTTCACCCTGTCTATTGGCCATTGGAGACATCTTTCAGCAGTTCCTTCTATGATTTCATACCTGGATTCAAGTGTCCCTGTAAAAAAATATCCTCCTGCAGCAAAATCTAGATGAGATTGAGAAGTATGGTCAAGTCCCTTATAAAACGATTGTAACACTCCCCAACTCTACCCCATGGTTTGGACATTTCCTGATGATGTCCTTGTATCTCTCCCATGCCTCATAGAGATTCTCTCCATAAAACATTCTGAAGTTAGAGATTTCTGCTCTAACATCAGCTTGTCGAGACATGGGGAGAAACCTCTCTATGAATTTGTTATAGAGCTCTTCTCATGTGTGGATTGATCCAGGGGTGAGAGTTTTCATCCATGTTTGTGCTTTTAAGCCCAAGGAGTGAGGGAAAAACCTCATTCTCATGCTTTCTTCTATCACACCCTCAGCTTTGAAATTATCACAAATATCTTGGAATGTGGTGAGTTGTGTGAAAGGATCTTCTGCAGGGAGTCCATTGAAGACCCCTGCTTCCCTAATCATGTGAAATATGATAGGTTTCGGTTCAAAATTGGATGCTACAGAAGGGAGGATTACTCCCCTGTCTGGTTTGTTCCTGAATGGAGCAGCCAGAGTTCTGAAATTTTGTTCAGGAGGAACATCTTCATTGTTATTGTGATCAGCCATATTTTCAAAAATTTCTTCCCTGAGATTCCTTCTTCTTCTATGAAGAGTGCGTTCTGGTTCAGGATCAAAGGGAAACTCGGGTACTTTAATGGAGTGGTTAGAGTCTGTTTCTGACTCTTCACTCAAACCATAAACACAAATTATATATATAGCAGATTTAATGATAAGGAGAAAAAATATAAAAATCAAATATACAAAGTATGTACTGAAAATAATAAAGAAAACAAAATTTAGTGTTGTTATCCCCGGCAACGGCGCCAAAAACTTGTTGGGTGGTTTGCTGATGGTGGAGAAATATAAGTTCTAATGGGGGATGTTCCTCTGTTCTAAATAGAACACAGATTCGTTCCCTTACTTCCAACCCAAGTGCGCAAGTGCACGCATCAAGTAATAATGGGTGTATTAAGGCCCAGATTATCGTTTCCACGAGGATAGAACTCTAGATATTGTCTTGAACTATTTTATAAAGAATGAAAATGAGAAGAAAAGTTAGTGAATGAACTATCTGGTCAGACATTCCTTACTGTCTTGACAACGTTCCTCAGGAACAGTAAGTGCAATCTGGTGACAAACAATTGCTCGCTGCGTTATGTATGTGATCCTTCCTGTTTAGAAGAATGTGAGATAATATTCATTGGAGTTTGATGGTTACAAGATTAAATAAAGTAAAAATATTTAAACATAAATAACTATAATTAAGAGACAACAAGATGGATGGTTTTAAAACAGTTTAACATAAGGAATAGATTCACTGCTCTTTTCTTAAATAGTTATTTTCTCTACTCAAGACTTAGCACTTTTTGACTTTGTCCCAGTTTCTTATCTGTCAACTCTGATTCCTCAGCTCATGGACTAGATAGCTCACAAGTTTCCATATTCCTATGGCTCCCTTGACTCCAACAGGTACTCAGTACAGAACCTTAAATTGGACGAGTTGCCCCCTTATTCCTAAGGTGACCAGTAGTGTTTTTGCCATGACACTACCTTCCCCCAATGACTAAGCTGTCTGAAATCCCTTCCTTATGGAAGTTCCTTTCTCAGTATGTGTTCAATTTCCATTGATACACAATGAATATAGATTACTTAGACAGAGAAAGACAAAAAACTTTAGTCAAGAGTTTCGAAAATAGTTCTTTAAGAGTTTTGCAGTTTATCCGTTCCATAGATAGTTCAGCCCATGGTTGATATTTTAAACATAATTATTCCAATCTGAAATCCCATAGACCTGAGATTCAGCTTAGAGATAACGAATGGAACGAAAAGAAGAAACACTTATATTGAATTGAAATACAGTTTACAACGAAGAAGAAAAATGGAGAAGATGGTTTGATGCTCGTGAGGAGTCTTAGGGGTTGATACAGAAAAGAGAAGAGGGGTTGTCACTTAGCTATAGTTATAACTTTATATACAACTAACTACTACTACTAGGTGATCTTCTTCCTTTAGGACTTCAATCCCTCCAGAATTCGATGACGTTTTTGTGTCTGGGATGTCCTTTTTATAGGTAGAAGAGGAGTGGCAATCTTGTAAATCCTTGGGAACTGGTTCTTTGAGTGACGGAACGGGGTTGTGGCACAGTGTGTAGAAGCTTTGCAAGTTGCATTGATGGGACAATATTTGTTGATGATTAGCCATTTTCTGCAGTCCCCCATATTGTGCTTCTTTTCTGGCCAATGAGAACTCTTGATTCTCTGCTCTTCACGTTTCCTAGTGCTTAAGTGGTTCACCGCCTCTGCTTTTAGAAGACTTTGTATCCACGTTTCCAGCAAAATCTACAGAGGCATTAAATGAGTGCAGCAGGTGCATTAAATGCTTCTCAATCTGTTCCTTTTTTAATATATTTTAAGGAATACGTCACCATACGTTCCCCAACTGTGTTTTTGTCACAAATGTGCAAAATAAGTGATTTTTACGCTGAAGTTGCTCATCAGATGAGGGAACGTGCGGTATTTTGCCATCAAAATGGACTTAGATGGGAACGAATTCACGTCCCATCATTAGATAAGCACAAAATCGCTCAAACGCTTTAACAAAGCCCCAACCATTGGGGTGGAGTTGAGTGGGAGCAATGTGGAGATGGTTTAAGACACATTTAAAATTCAGTTAAAGGAAACTGAATACCGATTTTTGTGAAAAGATCTCGGTAAAAGAAGAAAAAAGAAGGTTCATTCGGATTCCTCCCTGAGCAAACCAGCTCATTTTCGTTGGGAAGAACGATGTCATCATTTTCTAGATTGCCGACGCTGAGCCCAATTACATCCTCCACGGTCATCTCAGACATAGTACTTAAAACTTCATAAGTTACCCAGGGATACTGGGATATTAAAGCGGCAGGAGGACACTCGGAATTCGACTCAGCAGAGTGAGATTCCTCTACAATCTCTAATGGAGATGACCCCATAAATACCTAAAACAAGGAGAAGTATAATAAGAAGAAATGGATGGGCATACCTGAATCAAAATAGCTACTAGTTGAAGAATCACTAGTTGATAAACTTGAAGATCATTTACATCACCAGAAGCCGAGGTAGATCCCAGAACATATCCAGGGCGACAACTCGACAAGGTGGACTCGGCTAAAGAGTCACAACTTCTTTCTATAAATTTATAAATTAAGAAGACACAAGAATAATAGGGATCAGTTCGCTTGGGCTTTGAAGATCTTGGAAGAACATGAGAATAAATTGATATATCCGAGTCTGAATGGGAAACTATCTCGGAAGGGTTTGACCGGGTTCTAGCAAAAAAATTGTTAGTATATGGAGTTCCTAGAGACAATCTTTTGATTAGATTAGGACATATGTGGACCTATTATATTGTCGCAAATAAATATAAGCACTTTTTATCCTGTTTCATATTTTGTCTCGATATCATTGTTAATATATTATATGAGTAACTGGATAAACCCCTTGGAATAGAATAGGTATCTATTGAGTATCTGTGATGAGATCACGATCATGAGGATTCAAGGATACCAGATGTTTATTCCTAATTTTATGTTCATAGTCTAGAGACACTGAGAATGAGGATCAGTAATCTCGGATAAGACTAGCACGGCTTATCTACTTGTATTTGGATACAAGGTAAAGACCTCATGAGCTGCAGATATGGAGATGTCTTAGCTAAATTCGTGGGTGGACCTATAAGGGTATAGCTCGCACTGAACAGACCCACAAAGAGACTCTATGAGGAAATCTCACAAATAGTATTATTAGAGCAGTCTCTTAGTATTTGGGTATGTCTTTCCTTAGACCAGAAGTCTTCACCTAGATTGTGTTCTAGAAGGAATGTTTTGATTGTATACCTCATCTGCCTGAAACATGGAGATTCATAGGTATACCTTTGGGCATGTCCTGAAAGAACACAAGCCTAGGGTGATAAGCTGAAGGAATTCGTCAAATCTCTGTGAGGGATTAGGTTATCTGTAAACGGGAGAAATCGGGATGACATTTACGGGACTCGGAAATCTATGCATAATAAAAGAGATCATTAGATGATCTGCCTTTAGAGTCAGTAAATTGAAGACTGCCTATTTCGAATTAAAGCTTACCCTAAACCGCAAGGGTTGATACGTCTCCTCACCCTAGGTTTAATGGGAAGGTAACCGAGACGAAAGAAAATATATACGATAACCAAATATATTTAATAGGATGATCATGTCATTAACCTAACTAGCTCTGGGGCAACAAAGCATTGGTAGTGCTCTGTGTTGTCATTAAATGGGTTGTGGTCTTATTGGGCCCAAGCCCATTTATGTCAGTGGCTATGTTGGGCCTAATGAGTCACACATTAACACCTTATTGTCTTGATAATATAGCATTAAAGGTTTTGGGCCTAATAATGGTTGTTAGCCCAAGAAGAAGTTTGGATGCCCACCTAAGAGGGAAAGGGGCGCATGGTTTGTTGTAATGGGCTTGGATGGTCCAAGACATTATTAATTAATTTAATTAGTTAAATTAATTATCAAATGTTTAAATTTTATATTTTGAATTTAAATATTTGAATGTTTGAATTTGAATTTGAATTGGCTATGAAAAGTTGTTTCATAACAAAAGGATAAGATGAGATCTTGATGGATCAAATCCCAATTATCAAGAGGAGATCTTTGGACATCATCAAGGATGGTTGGGCGCTGATTTGGGTGGTTATTTGGCCAATAAATTCAGCTCCAATCAAATTTGGTTGGTTGAGGGAATAAGTGAGTGAGTTGATTCAATTTGAATTGCAACTACTAAATGTATTTGGACTATTTTTGGGTTGAATGGGGCACACCATATGGTTGACCATGTGATGGTCATTAAGTCATATTTTTGACTATGTATAGACTTAGTCTCATGAGGATAGGATAGGAGGTTGTTGGCTAGATTTGAATTGTAACAGCTCCACTCATTCCTCCACCACAAGGGCGCTCCATGATCAGATTTCTTGGAGTAGAATCTGATCCAGACCCATTATTCTCTCATCTCCTTAAGTTCTTCCTTTTGTTAGGTTTTCTTTAAGAGTTTTTGAAAAATAACCTAGCCACATCTCATCCATCCCATGTGCCACTTTGAGAGTTTTCATGCTGAAAATTCACTCATCTAAACACCTTGAAACCTAAGCCTCTTTCCTCTCATATTTTGGACGCCCAACTTGCTCCTTTGTGGTGTTCGATTGGTGGCTTTTCAAGAAGGGTTCTTGCATCTTGACAAAGGGTGGTGTGGATCAACATTAGAGGGTTTGAATCTTCAAGCCTAACATTGATCACCTTCGAGTTTGAATTACGAACAAGGTATCATTATGTCCTAGAGTATGTATCTTGATTGGTATATGTGTTTCTGCTTTCAAAAAATTTTGTTTTCATCCTCACATGCCTACAACCTTCAAGGACCTTTTCATTCAAAACTGTGGGATACGAGTGTTTACAAAAGGACGACCTTTACCCCGCCTAGTAGAACCTCGACCCTGTCCAGCAGGATTCTCATGAGTACCATAGTTTGATAACCCGAATCTTTTCATGCTGCTTACACCATGGTAGCCACGAAGCATTGCTTTGTGTTCTTCTTCTTCAGTCTTGGGCATTCCCCGCAACCAGAATCGAGCCCCGGGGGGGGATCTTTTTCAAAAGCTTGGTTTCATCCTGTTTTTTCTCCTCATCACGGACAACAGGTGTGAGATTTTTCTTCCCTTTCATTGATAAAGGGGAGGAATGCGACAATAACCTTATACACCTAGACAAAGGGGGACAAAGAGCTATGGGTAATGTACCCAGAGTATTCAAACAAATAATATGTATATCTACCCAGAAATACCAGGGAAATTCAAAACAATTTGACAACTACCCAGAAATGCACAAAAGAGATTCAAGGTGAAAATACATAACACTACGGATCTCCATAAATAATCAAATAGATGAAAGATTCAAAGCATAAACGAAGGTACCTGAATGAGAAGAGTGTTTGGATGTGCTTGAATATGAACTCTTGTATGGAGGAAAATCAAAAAGGAAGAACACAGAGTAAACTTCTCACAAATTGCAAATGTGAAATAAAGGAATGAAAGAGATGGGGAATATGTAACACCTTTCGAATAACAAAGGTCAGGGGAACAAGCGTCAATTCACCCAAAAAGTAATTATTAGATAGCTGAAACGATCTATGCATTAAATGCACACGAAACACGAAAACGGTGTATGCTGGCTGCAGCACGCTAGTAAGTGCAAAAATTACCACGTGTAAAGATTGCATCATTACTTCAATAAAGATAAATTTTACCATGGAATTGCAGCTTTGCAAACGACTGGGATATAAGGAACCATGAGTTGGGTTCCAAGAAAAATGCTTCCTTGTGCAACAAGTGATGGTAAGCTTTACATTGAATATTTGAACCGAGTTGTTGAAAGATGAACTTGGGGGCAACTCGTCATCAAGAAGTGAAAGCAATCCAAGTTCAATTATTCCCGGGTTAAAACAATATGAAAAATACCTCGACAAGTTGAAGAGTCAGTTTTCCGAAACAGGGAAAAAATATTTTACTTCTTGGGACCGTTGAAACTAATACAAAAATCCAAGATTTTTGTATGTTAACATTCCCGGATGTTTCTTGAAGGGAAGATCGAAGAATTTTTTACTTAACCTTGGTAAATACAAAGACCACGAGAACCAGGATTATTTTTCGGAAAATCCGGATAACTTTCCAAGGAACCCGGACAGGTACAAAACATTTAGAAATTCAAAATATTTTCAAAGCCATATGCACCTCGTCAGCCTGGACACCCAGACTGTCTGGCTGAGGGGAAACTATTATGAACTTATATGTGAAGCCCATTTATCACTAAGCCCAACAATGGGCAATCCAAATATAATCTGGTATAATTAAGGGAGAATATCCATCAAAGATATCAATCATAATACGACAGCATTAAACATGGGCTCGGGTTGCTGGTAGAAGCATAGAAGGTTCAGAATCCAATACCAAAAAGTAAACTCTATAAATAAAAGGTAAAACCTATAGGTATGACTATTCTCTCTCTCTCTCTCTTATGGTTATGTTGTCATTGTGCACACATACACCATCCCTTTGGCAAAAGTTGTTTTATATTCTTTATGCGCAATGATCTGCTAGACTTAAAGGTATCTAACTCATAGATACCTTAGAGAGAGCACCTAGATCCAAAAGTAACATACTAACTTATTGGGCTAGACATCTCTGTCTTCAGGACATAACAAGAAGAAAAAAGAAAAAGGCTTAGCTGGCAAAGAGGTCAGAGGGGGTCACTGCATTTTTTCTTAAAAAAAAAATGACACACGAAAAGACGCCGTTTGGTGTGTAAAAAGAAAAACAAAACAAAAACTCAACATTGCCTAGATCTAGAATTAGATTTAAAATCTAAATCGTTCTTCTTCTTCTCTTCCGATCTTCTCTCCCAGATGCAGACCTAGTCTCCTTGATTTGGTGATCTCCTCTACCGTGGTGGTGGTTCCTCCTATCATCTTCGGTCTTCTCTCACCCTTTCCCCTGCTGTGTTGATTTTTCTCTCTTCACTGTTGATTCATCGCGCCGCATCCTCTCCTCCGCTGTTTTCTTGGGCAAGGGATCTCCTTTCACATGCTGTTGTAGTGGCGTGAGTTTTTTTTATACTTTGATATTTTCATACTTTGATTAGTTTGAGTAATATTCACTTATGGATATAATTGATTAAATTATATTAAGTATATTTTCAATCTTTGATGATTGGTGGTTTAATTTTTTTTAAATCTTTCATACATGATATATATCTATGAGGTAGGATCCTTTGACACTAGTGTCAAATTTGAAATTTGAAATTTGACATCTCATCTGAGAGCCGTTAGATAAAAAAAGATCAACAGATCTGATTTGTAAGTATGTGACACCATTGATTTTTTTTGATCTTGTGACTCTCAAATGAGGTGTCAAACTTTAAATTTGACACCGGTGTCAAATGATCCTACCCCTATATCTATATATTTTTAAAGTATAAAACTGGATCAACGAAGTGATTCTGTGACCTTTAACCTCTGCCGAGTCGATGTCCAGGCCGAATTTTTAAACATTAATTTGAACTTTTTACATGAACTAAGACTGATATTTTGAGATTATGCAAAAAACAAAAACAAAAAAAAACAAAAAACAAAAAAAATGAATAAAATATAATACCAAAATGTATTTAGTACATTACTTATGTCTCTCTTTTCTTGATAATTTTTCTCATTTTACAATTTTCTCAAAGAAAAAGGTAAAAATAGAAAAATGTGTTATAGCATGAATCTTGCTCTAGCTTTTCGACTTGAACAAGCCGAGACCCAAAACTCTCTTCATCTTCCTGAAGATACCAGAGTTCTTCGTTGATGATCCTTTGATGGGCAATGCCGAAGCTAGGTCTCCTGCAAACAATTTCTCAGACTATAGCATACCAATAATAATATGCATTGAATTAATATGACACCTTAGTTCAAAAGATATATAAAGACAATTTCAGGTGCCCTATTGCTGTGTTTTATTTAGTGGATTACAGAAAAGGGTAATAATAGAAAATATGAAGGATTACTGACAATGATGAACTACGAATTTCTTAAAAGGCACAATCAGGACACAGAAAGATTCTGTTATAAATTTTATTTAACGCTCTTGAATAAGAAAAACCTACTACTATGATAGTAGTTCTTATAATATCTTATAATCAAAATCCCTCCTAGTTAATTAAAGGTAATAGAAGTAAAGAAACATATAAATATAATAAACTACATTCATTCATTTTTAATAAGTATTATGCTCGATTAAGAGAAGAAAAGACTAATAAATAAAATTAACTAAATTATTATCTTCTTAATTACTGGGAGTGCAGAGGGGGAAAAAAGTAGTAAAAATAACTCAACTTCCACATTAATCTTACTACGAAATATTTATTATTCTATACAGAAAATGAATTCTACAATAGAACGTGATAAAGTTGACCCTATCAATGTACTTAAAAAAAAAAAAAAAAAAAAAAAAAGTTAACCCCTATCACTATTGTTATTTATCCTTTTTTAAAATTTGACCTAGAACTATAAAAGGATGGGATATTATGCCAAATTTTTCAATGTCTACTCTATCTACCCCTCTCCAACACCGTTAGATCATAATCTCAAGAGGAAAAAGAAAAGAGGTCAGTTAAGACTGATCTAATGGAATTGGAAAGGAGTAGGTAAAGTAAGGATGAAAAAATATATGCATAATATCCTATCCCAACTATTACAAGTTTAGTTAATTTTAGAATGTGAGAAAGACATTTATTGGTATTTTATTAGATGCGAGCACTTAGGGTAAACAAAAGAGCTTTTATGAATATTGATAATTAATAAATGGACAGTAATAAATAATTTTTAAGAGAATACTAGCCTAATTATAGCATAAATCTTCCTTAAAACGATTATAGCATTAATTTAGCTCTAGAAGCACATGGTTTTTGTTATTTGTAATTGTAATGACTAGTAATGCCAAAACAGAATCAGGCTCAAGACTCTCCTGCTCATCATTAATGAACAGTTTTCTAAGTCAAAACCTCGATCCTCATCATATATTTAAGAACCATACAACAAAATTGACGAACAAGATGGAGCTTATCCGTTTCTGCAAGTAACAATCTATCGATTCAATTTCACAAAACAGTAATGCAAAACAACTTAAATTAAATACCTGTACCCTCAGGCACATTATAAGGAGAAGGTGCATCGGAGCTTATTAAGAGATACGGTTTCCTTGCCCAGTACTCTTGGAACCTCTGTTTCGCATACTCCTTGTAGTCAAAGTCGATTTTGTTTACTTGTGCCTGAACAAGGTAATCAAAAGATAATGCAATAAAGAATAAAATTCCTACACCTATTACTACTGTGTATATGGTATACGTTGAATTCTAATAGTTAATAAGGAGAAGTTTTCATATATGCTCATGGAGTACGAAATCTGAGCAGCTCAGATAGGAGAAGCACATATAAGCTCAAATGCAGTACATGTACGGCCCACGTCTGATCTGCACAAAGTGCTAGTATTTCTTGTCACGATGCCCATTTGGATAGGACTTTCAACACCCAAAAGTGCTTGCCTCATGAAAAACACCTTTTAGATAAGCTAGACTTATAAGCTGCT
>JAVKPL010000911.1:0-15732 GCA_032173675.1 Gastrolobium villosum
GGGTTATAATTGAACTTCAAGGCTCTCAACAAAATAAATCTCGTGGCTTATGTTTGGTCTCCTTACTTATGCACAAGTGCCAAAAATCCACAACTCTATATACGAATAGGTTCGGTTTTTCATTAACCACGTGAGCTTATAATATTATCATTTTACATAGCACGTCCTACTTGACTATAGAGGGCAATAGAGAGTCTTAAGAATGCTGTCTACAGGGGTTGTCAAAATGTACAAGGCTTAACAATACCTAAGTCCACAGGATAATCCAAAGGGTTGATAAGGGTCATCTTTCCAACTTCTTCAGATTTGGTTTTAAACCAAAACTTAGTTACACCATATTTTTATTTCACAAAACACTTCCCCATCTAATTGGTCCAGCACACTTAAACCTTTAACAGGCTGATTACTTCCTATTTTATCAGCTAACTAACGTCATTTCAAGGGTCTACACATGCAGGTTCGATATTTTGGCCCTCAATGAGAGTGCTATACTCAACATTTCTACCCTGCCTACGGTGCGCTTAGGGGACTCCTAAGTATGCTGTACACCTAAGTCTCATACATGTAAAACCTACTAATTGGTTAATCAAATGACAGCCCAATAATAAAGAAACTAACTCCAAGCTCACAAGGTTAAGCCTTACGGTCTACCTAGGCAAAGTCATGGCTGTTCAAAGAATGGCAATAAAGAAATGAATGACAGAAATCTAGCACCATCTAGCATACAAGTACCAACCGAAAAGTGAGGGGAAAAGGGTTAAAATTTTGATCCTTACCTCATTGTAAGTACTTCAGCGTCCACCATTCAGCCAAGGACCCATCACTAAACTTTTGCTCTAAGCTCTTTACACTCCACTCCCAACATTTTCAGCTACAAGAAGGGAAATCCCTTTAGAGATCGAACAGAGAAGGATGGGGCCAAGAGGCAAGGAAGCACCATACTTCCTTGAAGTGGCCGAACCGTGTACAAGAAAAAAAAAAACAGAAAGTTAATGCTAAGCTTGGTTCACGGTTTGCATAACAGTGTTGGGGCCATGGAAAGTATCAAAATTTAATACTCTCCTAATCAGACATGAGAGGGCCGAAAGGTGCACCAAACAGGTAGGAGTGACCAGAATAATACTCCTAGCATGCACATAATAATCGAATGAGGCAGAAGAGGGACTTGGTGTTCGAGTTCTTACCTTCCATCAAGCACTCAAGGTTAAACCAGAACCACACTCTCCTAGGCCCCAAGCAAACGGACCAGCTGCATGAAATGGGAGGCGACTCACACCAGGCAGACTCATGCTCCAGCAAGGAAAGGAAAACTTAATCAGCATAAGGTCTGGTATGAATGAACGAAGAGGCAACGGAAATTTACCTCACCTCCTAAGTTGTAGGGAAGCAGCCGAACAAGGGAAAAGGGGAACATCATTGGCTCAAGTCAGCATCTCCACTTGAGGTTTAATGGTCGGTTGGACCATAGGAAATAAGGATGGAGACTTTGGTGAAGTTACTCCTCTCTTAGCAACTTACGATTAGAGAGGTGGAGAAGGAAACAACACATGCAACCTTGTTGCTTGGTTTACGGTTGAGCAAGGATGGAATATAATGTGTGCTCTCCACCAAAGGTTGAGTGCGCTAGGCAGTCCACCAACACACAGGCTGCTCCCCCACACTCAAGGCGCATGGAAGGAGTGAAAGGTTGAAATGACAAGCGCTGCACATGCAAGGAGACTGGAGCAAGGTGGCGGATATGCAAGGAAAGCTAGGACCGATTGTTTCTCACAATTGACCAGAATATCTCCTCATTCCACTCCTATTATGCGCACCAAAGTAAAACAGGGTAAGAGAAATGAGTTCTACTGTCAATCATTTTATGCAAGCTGACCACGTTACTTTCACAGGGCAAAGGCTTAGCTGAGATTGGGGTCAGCACCTTTAGTTCCTTTTTCTTCACTCCAAACGCACGTGGTGAGGGAGACAATAATGGATGGGATCTTTTCCTTGTGACACATTAAGTCAAAGGGTAATGGGTCATGATCCTCTATCTTTCCTAAGCGTACCAATGATGGAGGAATAAGGTTATCATGTGTTTCCTCAAACTAACGTGTAGTACTATACAAACTTTATGAATGATAAAACCTAAAGAATCACGAGCTGATTGAGTGAGGTTAAAGTCACCAGCAATTTAGATTGCTTTTCTCTTTATTCTAAAAGCCTGCGATGGGGGAATGGGGTAAAGCTGTTTTGCTGTTGATTTCATGGTCAGGATTCGTCTTATTATATGCACAAAAGAAACCAAGGTAATCATATTCCTACCTAATTGAATGGAACCCCAGACTCTAAAAAGAACCTGGCCGCGGCTTGCAAATGCAAGATTTCCAACAGTCCCCACATTGCACAGATGGCGATCATGCAAGGGGATGGTGAGGGCAAGTGGCGTGCAAGTAGGTAGTCATGAGGGTTAGGTGTCACGCATACAAAGGGGTTTAATTATATTTTATTTTTTTTTTTTTTTTTTTTTTTTTTTTTTTTTTTTTTTTTTTTTTTGTAATACAATAGGCGCATACTTAGTAGGATCACTCATAAAAATTTTTGTAGTATTATGCTTTCTGTGCATTAAAATTTAATTATTCCTATACTCTAAACTAGGATCTCTCATGCATAATAGGTATTCATATTCCATGGCAGTATTACGCGGGATGTTACACAAGGCAATACCAATAATTTCCTAATTTAATTTTATTTCCATTCTAGAGCAAACATATATATATATAATCCGCATATACGTATTCTACCCCATTCCTAATAACAATAAAATAGGTTCCTAATAAGGCGGGATGTTACAGAATGAATAAAATAAATGCAAAAGAAATTGATTTTGTGAAGTTTTTCGACGGAAAACAAATTCCTTCAAAAACGGATGAATAAAATAAATGCAAAAAAAATTGATTTTATGAAGTTTTTCGACGAAAAATGGATTCCGTCGAAGATTTTTGATGAAAAATGTATTCCGTCGAAAACGGATGAATAAAATAAATGCAAAAGAAATTGATTTTGTGAAGATTTTGGACGGAAAATGGATTCCGTCGAAGATTTTTGACGGAAAATGAATTCCATCGAAAATGGATGAATAAAATAAATGCAAAAGAAATTGATTTTGTGAAGTTTTTCGACGGAAAAAGAATTTCGTCGAAAAGGGATTAATAAAATAAATGCAAAAGAAATTGATTTTTTGAAGTATTTCGACGGAAAATGGATTCCGTAGAAGATTTTTGATGGAAAATGGATTTCGTCAAAGATTTTTGACGGAAAATGAATTCCGTCGAAAACGGATGAATAAAATAAATGCAAAAGAAATTGATTTTGTGAAGTTTTTCGACGGAAAATGGATTTCGTCGAAGATTTTTGACGGAAAATGAATTCCGTCGAAAATGGATGAATAAAATAAATGCAAAAGAAATTGATTTTATGAAGTTTTTCGACGAAAAATGGATTTTGTCGAAGATTTTTGACGAAAAATGTATTCCGTCGAAAACGGATGAATAAAATAAATGCAAAAGAAATTGATTTTGTGAAGTTTTTCGACGGAAAACAAATTCCTTCAAAAACGGATGAATAAAATAAATGCAAAAAAAATTGATTTTATGAAGTTTTTCGACGAAAAATGGATTCCATCGAAGATTTTTGATGAAAAATGTATTCCGTCGAAAACGGATGAATAAAATAAATGCAAAAGAAATTGATTTTGTGAAGTTTTTCGATGGAAAAAGAATTTCGTCGAAAATAGATTAATAAAATAAATGCAAAAGAAATTGATATTTTGAAGTATTTCGACGGAAAATGGATTCCGAAGAAGATTTTTGATGGAAAATGGATTTCGTCAAAGATTTTTGACGGAAAATGAATTCCGTCGAAAACGGATGAATAAAATAAATGCAAAAGAAATTGATTTTGTGAAGTTTTTCGACGGAAAATGGATTCCGTCGAAGATTTTTGAAAAAAAATGAATTCCGTAGAAAATGGATGAATAAAATAAATGCAAAATAAAATGATTTTATGAAGTTTTTCGATGAAAAATGGATTCCGTCGAACATTTTTGACGAAAAATGTATTCCTTCGAAAACGGATGAATAAAATAAATGCAAAAGAAATTGATTTTGTGAAGTTTTTCGACGGAAAACAAATTCCGTCGAAAACGGATGAATAAAATAAATGCAAAAGAAATTGATTTTGTGAAGATTTTTGACGGAAAATGGATTCCGTCGAAGATTTTTGACGGAAAATGAATTCCATCGAAAATGGATGAATAAAATAAATGCAAAAGAAATTGATTTTGTGAAGTTTTTCGACGGAAAAAGAATTTCGTCGAAAAGGGATTAATAAAATAAATGCAAAAGAAATTGATTTTTTGAAGATATTTGATGGAAAATGGATTCCGTCAAAGATTTTTGATGGAAAATGAATTCCGTCGAAAACGGATGAATAAAATAAATGCAAAAGAAATTGATTTTGTGAAGTTTTTCGACGGAAAATGGATTCCGTTGAAGATTTTTGACGGAAAATGAATTCCGTCGAAAATGGATGAATAAAATAAATGCAAAAGAAATTGATTTTGTGAAGTTTTTCGATGAAAAATGGATTCCGTCGAACATTTTTGACGAAAAATGTATTCCTTCGAAAAAGGATGAATAAAATAAATGCAAAAGAAATTGATTTTGTGAAGTTTTTCGACGGAAAACAAATTCCGTCGATAACGGATGAATAAAATAAATTCAAATGAAATTGATTTTGTGAAGATTTTTGACGGAAAATGGATTCGGTCGAAGATTTTTGACGGAAAATGTATTCCGTCGAAAACGGATGAATAAAAGAAATGCAAGAGAAATTGATTTTTTGAAGTTTTTCGACGGAAAATGGATTTCGTAGAAGATTTTTGATGGAAAATGGATTCCGTCGAAGATTTTTGACAGAAAATGAATTCCATCGAAAACGGATGAATAAAATAAATGCAAAAGAAATTGATTTTGTGAAGTTTTTCGACGGAAAATGGATTCCGTCGAAGATTTTTGACGGAAAACGAATTCCGTCGAAAATGGATGAATAAAATAAATGCAAAAGAAATTGATTTTATGAAGTTTTTCGACGAAAAATGGATTCCGTCGAAGATTTTTGACGAAAAATATATTCCGTCGAAAACGGATGAATAAAATAAATGCAAAAGAAATTGATTTTGTGAAGTTTTTCGACGGAAAACAAATTCCTTCAAAAACGGATGAATAAAATAAATGCAAAAAAAATTGATTTTATGAAGTTTTTCGACGAAAAATGGATTCCGTCGAAGATTTTTGATGAAAAATGTATTCCGTCGAAAACGGATGAATAAAATAAATGCAAAAGAAATTGATTTTGTGAAGATTTTTGACGGAAAATGGATTCCGTCGAAGATTTTTGACGGAAAATGAATTCCATCGAAAATGGATGAATAAAATAAATGCAAAAGAAATTGATTTTGTGAAGTTTTTCGACGGAAAAAGAATTAAGTCGAAAACTGAATAATAAAATAAATTCAAAAGAAATTGATTTTTTGAAGTATTTCGACGGAAAATGGATTCCGTAGAAGATTTTTGATGGAAAATGGATTTCGTCAAAGATTTTTGACGGAAAATGAATTCCGTCGAAAACGGATGAATAAAATAAATGCAAAAGAAATTGATTTTGTGAAGTTTTTCGACGGAAAATGGATTTCGTCGAAGATTTTTGACGGAAAATGAATTCCGTCGAAAATGGATGAATAAAATAAATGCAAAAGAAATTGATTTTATGAAGTTTTTCGACGAAAAATGGATTCTGTCGAAGATTTTTGACGAAAAATGTTTTCCGTCGAAAACGGATGAATAAAATAAATGCAAAAGAAATTGATTTTGTGAAGTTTTTCGACGGAAAACAAATTCCTTCAAAAACGGATGAATAAAATAAATGCAAAAAAAATTGATTTTATGAATTTTTCGACGAAAAATGGATTCCGTCGAAGATTTTTGATGAAAAATGTATTCCGTCGAAAACGGATGAATAAAATAAATGCAAAAGAAATTGATTTTGTGAAGTTTTTCGATGGAAAAAGAATTTCGTCGAAAATAGATTAATAAAATAAATGCAAAAGAAATTGATATTTTGAAGTATTTCGACGGAAAATGGATTCCGTAGAAGATTTTTGATGGAAAATGGATTTCGTCAAAGATTTTTGACGGAAAATGAATTCCGTCGAAAACGGATGAATAAAATAAATGCAAAAGAAATTGATTTTGTGAAGTTTTTCGACGGAAAATGGATTCCGTCGAAGATTTTTGAAAAAAAATGAATTCCGTAGAAAATGGATGAATAAAATAAATGCAAAATAAAATGATTTTATGAAGTTTTTCGATGAAAAATGGATTCCGTCGAACATTTTTGACGAAAAATGTATTCCTTCGAAAACGGATGAATAAAATAAATGCAAAAGAAATTGATTTTGTGAAGTTTTTCGACGAAAACAAATTCCGTCGAAAACGGATGAATAAAATAAATGCAAAAGAAATTGATTTTGTGAAGATTTTTGACGGAAAATGGATTCCGTCGAAGATTTTTGACGGAAAATGAATTCCATCGAAAATGGATGAATAAAATAAATGCAAAAGAAATTGATTTTGTGAAGTTTTTCGACGGAAAAAGAATTTCGTCGAAAAGGGATTAATAAAATAAATGCAAAAGAAATTGATTTTTTGAAGATATTTGATGGAAAATGGATTCCGTCAAAGATTTTTGATGGAAAATGAATTCCGTCGAAAACGGATGAATAAAATAAATGCAAAAGAAATTGATTTTGTGAAGTTTTTCGACGGAAAATGGATTCCGTCGAAGATTTTTGACGGAAAATGAATTCCGTCGAAAATGGATGAATAAAATAAATGCAAAAGAAATTGATTTTATGAAGTTTTTCGATGAAAAATGGATTCCGTCGAACATTTTTGACGAAAAATGTATTCCTTCGAAAAAGGATGAATAAAATAAATGCAAAAGAAATTGATTTTGTGAAGTTTTTCGACGGAAAACAAATTCCGTCGATAACGGATGAATAAAATAAATTCAAATGAAATTGATTTTGTGAAGATTTTTGACGGAAAATGTATTCCGTCGAAAACGGATGAATAAATTAAATGCAAAAGAAATTGATTTTGTGAAGTTTTTCGACGGAAAAAAAATTGCGTCGAAAATGGATTAATAAAATAAAAGCAAAACAAATTGATTTTGTGAAGTTTTTCGACGGAAAATGGATTCCGTCGAAGATTTTTGACGGAAAACGAATTCCGTCGAAAATGGATGAATAAAATAAATGAAAAAGAAATTGGTTTTGTGAAGTTTTTCGACGGAAAATGAATTCCGTCGAAAATGGATGAATAAAATAAATGCAAAAGAATTGATTTTATGAAGTTTTTCGACGCAAAATGTATTCCGTCGAAGATTTTTGACGGAAAATGAATTCCGTCGAAAATGGATGAATAAAATAAATGCAAAAGAAATTGATTTTATGAAGTTTTTCGACGGAAAATGGATTCCGTCGAAGATTTTTGACGAAAAATGTATTCCGTCGAAATAGGATGAATAAAATAAATGCAAAAGAAATTGATTTTGTGAAGTTTTTCGACGGAAAACAAATTCCGTCGAAAACGGATGAATAAAATAAAAGCAAAAAAAATTGTTTTTGTGAAGATTTTTGACGGAAAATGGATTCCGTCGAAGATTTTTGATGAAAAATGTATTCCGTCGAAAACGGATGAAGAAAATAAATGCAAAAGAAATTGATTTTGTGAAGTTTTTCGTTGGAAAAAGAATTTCGTCGAAAATAGATTAACAAAATAAATGCAAAAGAAATTGATTTTTTGAAGTATTTCGACGGAAAATGGATTCCGTAGAAGATTTTTGATGGAAAATGGATTTCGTCAAAGATTTTTGACGGAAAATGAATTCCGTCGAAAACGGATGAATAAAATAAATGCAAAAGAAATTAATTTTGTGCAGTTTTTCGACGGAAAATGGATTCCGTAGAAGATTTTTGATGGAAAATGGATTTCGTCAAAGATTTTTGACGGAAAATGAATTCCGTCGAAAACGGATGAATAAAATAAATGCAAAAGAAATTGATTTTGTGAAGTTTTTCGACGGAAAATGGATTCCGTCGAAGATTTTTGAAAAAAAATGAATTCCGTAGAAAATGGATGAATAAAATAAATGCAAAATAAAATGATTTTATGAAGTTTTTCGATGAAAAATGGATTCCGTCGAACATTTTTGACGAAAAATGTATTCCTTCGAAAACGGATGAATAAAATAAATGCAAAAGAAATTGATTTTGTGAAGTTTTTCGACGGAAAACAAATTCCGTCGAAAACGGATGAATAAAATAAATGCAAAAGAAATTGATTTTGTGAAGATTTTTGACGGAAAATGGATTCCGTCGAAGATTTTTGACGGAAAATGAATTCCATCGAAAATGGATGAATAAAATAAATGCAAAAGAAATTGATTTTGTGAAGTTTTTCGACGGAAAAAGAATTTCGTCGAAAAGGGATTAATAAAATAAATGCAAAAGAAATTGATTTTTTGAAGATATTTGATGGAAAATGGATTCCGTCAAAGATTTTTGATGGAAAATGAATTCCGTCGAAAACGGATGAATAAAATAAATGCAAAAGAAATTGATTTTGTGAAGTTTTTCGACGGAAAATGGATTCCGTCGAAGATTTTTGACGGAAAATGAATTCCGTCGAAAATGGATGAATAAAATAAATGCAAAAGAAATTGATTTTATGAAGTTTTTCGATGAAAAATGGATTCCGTCGAACATTTTTGACGAAAAATGTATTCCTTCGAAAAAGGATGAATAAAATAAATGCAAAAGAAATTGATTTTGTGAAGTTTTTCGACGGAAAACAAATTCCGTCGATAACGGATGAATAAAATAAATTCAAATGAAATTGATTTTGTGAAGATTTTTGACGGAAAATGGATTCGGTCGAAGATTTTTGACGGAAAATGTATTCCGTCGAAAACGGATGAATAAATAAATGCAAAAGAAATTGATTTTGTGAAGTTTTTCGACGGAAAAAAAATTTTCGAAAACGGAAAATAAAATAAATGCAAAAGAAATTGATTTTTTGAAGTTTTTCGACGGAAAATGGATTCCGTCGAAGATTTTTGATGAAAAATGAATTTCGAAAACGGATGAATAAAATAAATGCAAAAGAAATTGATTTTGTGAAGATTTTTGACGGAAAATGGATTCCGTCGAAGATTTTTGACGGAAAATGAATTCCGTCGAAAATGGATGAATAAAATAAATGCAAAAGAAATTGATTTTGTGAAGTTTTTCGACGGAAAATGGATTCCGTCGAAGATTTTTGACGGAAAATGAATTCCGTCGAAAATGGATGAATAAAATAAATGCAAAAGAAATTGATTTTGTGAAGTTTTTCGACGGAAAATGAAGATTTTTAAAAAGATGGAAAATGGAAAAGATTTTTGACAAAAAAAATTCGAAAACGGATGAATAAAATAAATGCAAAAGAAATTGATTTTGTGAAGTTTTTCGACGGAAAATTTTTGACAAATTCCGTCGAAAACGGATGAATAAAATAAATGCAAAAAAAATTGATTTTATGAAGTTTTTCGACGAAAAATGGATTCCGTCGAAGATTTTTGATGAAAAATGTATTCCGTCGAAAACGGATGAATAAAATAAATGCAAAAGAAATTGATTTTGTGAAGTTTTTCGTTGGAAAAAGAATTTCGTCGAAAATAGATTAACAAAATAAATGCAAAAGAAATTGATTTTTTGAAGTATTTCGACGGAAAATGGATTCCGTAGAAGATTTTTGATGGAAAATGGATTTCGTCAAAGATTTTTGACGGAAAATGAATTCCGTCGAAAACGGATGAATAAAATAAATGCAAAAGAAATTAATTTTGTGCAGTTTTTCGACGGAAAATGGATTCCGTCGAAGATTTTTGACGAAAAATGAATTCCGTCGAAAATGGATGAATAAAATAAATGCAAAAGAAATTGATTTTATGAAGTTTTTCAATGAAAAATGGATTCCGTCGAACATTTTTGACGAAAAATGTATTCCTTCGAAAACGGATGAATAAAATAAATGCAAAAGAAATTGATTTTGTGAAGTTTTTCGACGGAAAACAAATTCCGTCGAAAACGGATGAATAAAATAAATGCAAAAGAAATTGATTTTGTGAAGATTTTTGACGGAAAATGGATTCCGTCGAAGATTTTGGACGGAAAATGTATTCCGTCGAAAACGGATGAATAAAAAAAATGCAAAAGAAATTGATTTTTTGAAGTTTTTTGACGGAAAAAAAATTGCGTCGAAAATGGATTAATAAAATAAATGCAAAAGAAATTGATTTTTTGTAGTTTTTCGACGGAAAATGGATTTCGTTGAAGATTTTTGATAGAAAATGGATTCCGTCGAAGATTTTGGACAGAAAATGAATTCCGTCGAAAACGGATGAATAAAATAAATGCAAAAGAAATTGATTTTGTGAAGTTTTTCGACGGAAAATGGATTTCGTCGAAGATTGTTGACGGAAAACGAATTCCGTCGAAAATGGATGAATAAAATAAATGAAAAAGAAATTGGTTTTGTGAAGTTTATCGACGGAAAACGGATTCCGTCGAAAATGGATGAATAAAATAAATGCAAAAGAAATTGGTTTTGTGAAGTTTTTCGACGGATAATGGATTCCGTAGAAGATTTTTGACGGAAAATGAATTCCATCGAAAATGGATGAATAAAATAAATGCAAAAGAAATTGATTTTGTGAAGTTTTTCGACGGAAAAAGAATTTCGTCGAAAAGGGATTAATAAAATAAATGCAAAAGAAATTGATTTTTTGAAGATATTTGATGGAAAATGGATTCCGTCAAAGATTTTTGATGGAAAATGAATTCCGTCGAAAACGGATGAATAAAATAAATGCAAAAGAAATTGATTTTGTGAAGTTTTTCGACGGAAAATGGATTCCGTTGAAGATTTTTGACGGAAAATGAATTCCGTCGAAAATGGATGAATAAAATAAATGCAAAAGAAATTGATTTTATGAAGTTTTTCGATGAAAAATGGATTCCGTCGAACATTTTTGACGAAAAATGTATTCCTTCGAAAAAGGATGAATAAAATAAATGCAAAAGAAATTGATTTTGTGAAGTTTTTCGACGGAAAACAAATTCCGTCGATAACGGATGAATAAAATAAATTCAAATGAAATTGATTTTGTGAAGATTTTTGACGGAAAATGGATTCGGTCGAAGATTTTTGACGGAAAATGTATTCCGTCGAAAACGGATGAATAAAAGAAATGCAAGAGAAATTGATTTTTTGAAGTTTTTCGACGGAAAATGGATTTCGTAGAAGATTTTTGATGGAAAATGGATTCCGTCGAAGATTTTTGACAGAAAATGAATTCCGTCGAAAACGGATGAATAAAATAAATGCAAAAGAAATTGATTTTGTGAAGTTTTTCGACGGAAAATGGATTCCGTCGAAGATTTTCGACGGAAAACGAATTCCGTCGAAAATGGATGAATAAAATAAATGCAAAAGAAATTGATTTTATGAAGTTTTTCGACGAAAAATGGATTCCGTCGAAGATTTTTGACGAAAAATATATTCCGTCGAAAACGGATGAATAAAATAAATGCAAAAGAAATTGATTTTGTGAAGTTTTTCGACGGAAAACAAATTCCTTCAAAAACGGATGAATAAAATAAATGCAAAAAAAATTGATTTTATGAAGTTTTTCGACGAAAAATGGATTCCGTCGAAGATTTTTGATGAAAAATGTATTCCGTCGAAAACGGATGAATAAAATAAATGCAAAAGAAATTGATTTTGTGAAGATTTTTGACGGAAAATGGATTCCGTCGAAGATTTTTGACGGAAAATGAATTCCATCGAAAATGGATGAATAAAATAAATGCAAAAGAAATTGATTTTGTGAAGTTTTTCGACGGAAAAAGAATTTCGTCGAAAAGGGATTAATAAAATAAATGCAAAAGAAATTGATTTTTTGAAGTATTTCGACGGAAAATGGATTCCGTAGAAGATTTTTGATGGAAAATGGATTTCGTCAAAGATTTTTGACGGAAAATGAATTCCGTCGAAAATGGATGAATAAAATAAATGCAAAAGAAATTGATTTTGTGAAGTTTTTCGACGGAAAATGGATTTCGTCGAAGATTTTTGACGGAAAATGAATTCCGTCGAAAATGGATGAATAAAATAAATGCAAAAGAAATTGATTTTATGAAGTTTTTCGACGAAAAATGGATTCTGTCGAAGATTTTTGACGAAAAATGTTTTCCGTCGAAAACGGATGAATAAAATAAATGCAAAAGAAATTGATTTTGTGCAGTTTTTCGACGGAAAACAAATTCCTTCAAAAACGGATGAATAAAATAAATGCAAAAAAAATTGATTTTATGAATTTTTCGACGAAAAATGGATTCCGTCGAAGATTTTTGATGAAAAATGTATTCCGTCGAAAACGGATGAATAAAATAAATGCAAAAGAAATTGATTTTGTGAAGTTTTTCGATGGAAAAAGAATTTCGTCGAAAATAGATTAATAAAATAAATGCAAAAGAAATTGATATTTTGAAGTATTTCGACGGAAAATGGATTCCGTAGAAGATTTTTGATGGAAAATGGATTTCGTCAAAGATTTTTGACGGAAAATGAATTCCGTCGAAAACGGATGAATAAAATAAATGCAAAAGAAATTGATTTTGTGAAGTTTTTCGACGGAAAATGGATTCCGTCGAAGATTTTTGAAAAAAAATGAATTCCGTAGAAAATGGATGAATAAAATAAATGCAAAATAAAATGATTTTATGAAGTTTTTCGATGAAAAATGGATTCCGTCGAACATTTTTGACGAAAAATGTATTCCTTCGAAAACGGATGAATAAAATAAATGCAAAAGAAATTGATTTTGTGAAGTTTTTCGACGGAAAACAAATTCCGTCGAAAACGGATGAATAAAATAAATGCAAAAGAAATTGATTTTGTGAAGATTTTTGACGGAAAATGGATTCCGTCGAAGATTTTTGACGGAAAATGAATTCCATCGAAAATGGATGAATAAAATAAATGCAAAAGAAATTGATTTTGTGAAGTTTTTCGACGGAAAAAGAATTTCGTCGAAAAGGGATTAATAAAATAAATGCAAAAGAAATTGATTTTTTGAAGATATTTGATGGAAAATGGATTCCGTCAAAGATTTTTGATGGAAAATGAATTCCGTCGAAAACGGATGAATAAAATAAATGTAAAAGAAATTGATTTTGTGAAGTTTTTCGACGGAAAATGGATTCCGTCGAAGATTTTTGACGGAAAATGAATTCCGTCGAAAATGGATGAATAAAATAAATGCAAAAGAAATTGATTTTATGAAGTTTTTCGATGAAAAATGGATTCCGTCGAACATTTTTGACGAAAAATGTATTCCTTCGAAAAAGGATGAATAAAATAAATGCAAAAGAAATTGATTTTGTGATGTTTTTCGACGGAAAACAAATTCCGTCGATAACGGATGAATAAAATAAATTCAAATGAAATTGATTTTGTGAAGATTTTTGACGGAAAATGGATTCGGTCGAAGATTTTTGACGGAAAATGTATTCCGTCGAAAACGGATGAATAAATTAAATGCAAAAGAAATTGATTTTGTGAAGTTTTTCGACGGAAAAAAAATTGCGTCTAAAATGGATTAATAAAATAAAAGCAAAACAAATTGATTTTGTGAAGTTTTTCGACGGAAAATGGATTCCGTCGAAGATTTTTGACGGAAAACGAATTCCGTCGAAAATGGATGAATAAAATAAATGAAAAAGAAATTGGTTTTGTGAAGTTTTTCGACGGAAAACGGATTCCGTCGAAAATGGATGAATAAAATAAATGCAAAAGAATTGATTTTATGAAGTTTTTCGACGCAAAATGTATTCCGTCGAAGATTTTTGACGGAAAATGAATTCCGTCGAAAATGGATGAATAAAATAAATGCAAAAGAAATTGATTTTATGAAGTTTTTCGACGGAAAATGGATTCCGTCGAAGATTTTTGACGAAAAATGTATTCCGTCGAAATCGGATGAATAAAATAAATGCAAAAGAAATTGATTTTGTGAAGTTTTTCGACGGAAAACAAATTCCGTCGAAAACAGATGAATAAAATAAATGCAAAAGAAATTGTTTTTGTGAAGATTTTTGACGGAAAATGGATTCCGTCGAAAATTTTTGACGGAAAATGAATTCCATCGAAAACGGATGAATAAAATAAATGCAAAAGAAATTGATTTTTTGAAGTTTTTCGACGGAAAATAGATTCGGTCGAAGATTTTTTACGGAAAATGTATTCCGTCGAAAACGGATGAATAAAAGAAATGAAAGAGAAATTGATTTTTTGAAGTTTTTCGACGGAAAATGGATTTCGTAGAAGATTTTTGATGGAAAATGGATTCCGTCGAAGATTTTTGACAGAAAATGAATTCCGTCGAAAACGGATGAATAAAACAAATGCAAAAGAAATTGATTTTGTGAAGTTTTTCGACGGAAAATGGATTCCGTCGAAGATTTTTGATGGAAAATGAATTCCATCGAAAATGGATGAATAAAATAAATGCAAAAGAAATTGATTTTATGAAGTTTTTCGACGAAAAATGGATTCCGTCGAAGATTTTTGACGAAAAATGTATTCCGTCGAAAACGGATGAATAAAATAAATGCAAAAGAAATTGATTTTGTGAAGTTTTTCGACGGAAAACAAATTCCTTCCAAAACGGATGAATAAAATAAATGCAAAAAAAATTGATTTTATGAAGTTTTTCGACGAAAAATGGATTCCGTCGAAGATTTTTGATGAAAAATGTATTCCGTCGAAAACGGATGAATAAAATAAATGCAAAAGAAATTGATTTTGTGAAGTTTTTCGTTGGAAAAAGAATTTCGTCGAAAATAGATTAACAAAATAAATGCAAAAGAAATTGATTTTTTGAAGTATTTCGACGGAAAATGGATTCCGTAGAAGATTTTTGATGGAAAATGGATTTCGTCAAAGATTTTTGACGGAAAATGAATTCCGTCGAAAACGGATGAATAAAATAAATGCAAAAGAAATTAATTTTGTGCAGTTTTTCGACGGAAAATGGATTCCGTCGAAGATTTTTGACGAAAAATGAATTCCGTCGAAAATGGATGAATAAAATAAATGCAAAAGAAATTGATTTTATGAAGTTTTTCAATGAAAAATGGATTCCGTCGAACATTTTTGACGAAAAATGTATTCCTTCGAAAACGGATGAATAAAATAAATGCAAAAGAAATTGATTTTGTGAAGTTTTTCGACGGAAAACAAATTCCGTCGAAAACGGATGAATAAAATAAATGCAAAAGAAATTGATTTTGTGAAGATTTTTGACGGAAAATGGATTCCGTCGAAGATTTTGGACGGAAAATGTATTCCGTCGAAAACGGATGAATAAAAAAAATGCAAAAGAAATTGATTTTTTGAAGTTTTTTGACGGAAAAAAAATTGCGTCGAAAATGGATTAATAAAATAAATGCAAAAGAAATTGATTTTTTGTAGTTTTTCGACGGAAAATGGATTTCGTTGAAGATTTTTGATAGAAAATGGATTC
>JAVKPL010000912.1:0-15700 GCA_032173675.1 Gastrolobium villosum
AGTTATAAAGGTGTGAGGCTGTTACGTGTGGAGTTAAGTTATTCAGATCAATGAAGAGGATTGCGATGCGGGATGAAACTTGGATGATATTAATGAGTTAGTTATAAAGTAATGAGGCTGTTATGTGTGGAGTTATGTTATTCATATCAATGATTAATGAGTCAGTTATAAAGTAATGAGGCTGTTACGTGTGGAGTTATGTTATTCAGATCAATGAAGAGGATTGCTGTAACATCCCGCATAATTAGTAAAATACCTAAGTACTATATGCTATGTGTACATGTGTAGAATTCGGATGTATGGTTTATGTGTAATGGCTTGTGAATTGGTTGACCTTTATCCTTGGATAAGACTAAGGTAATTAATTAAATTAAATGTTAGGAGGGTACATATGTAGACATGTGAATTTAATCTTATGAGTAATGTGAGTGTGTGTTAGAAGGCATTAGTGTTTGGATGTGGGCTTGAGTGTGTATGGACTTGTGTGATTGGATCCTTTGGGTGTGTGGCCAATGGCCCAAGGATGGCTTGTGAATCCATCAAGTTCAGCCCATGGTTAGACCCACACCTACTTCCCTAAGCCTTGCCCAACATGGATGCCTTGTGTACCAAGAAACCTTAACATGGCAACCCTTCTACCACTCAATTTTGCGCACAAGTAAGGGTGATTTAGGACCTTGAAATCTGCCATTTTCCCTTGTTAAAACCGCCACCTCACCTTGCTTAAGCATAACTTGATTTTAATTTTATTGCATGGTAGTCACATGTGCCTTTAAGCTTGATATTAGGCTGCATTTTTCTGCATTTGGGCGCACATGGGGGGAGGGAGTCATGGATCAGATTTTGTGTCACCAAAACTGCCTAACTTGTTGACTTGGTGAACCACTTACACCCTCCATCATGACACTGTTTTGTGCAGATTTTTGACAAGCTTTTGCAGCCCATCATGAGTCAAAACCTGCCTTGTTTCACATGCATCATAAGAGGATTTTTTTTGCTGCAATTTCATCATTTTGTGCAGCTCCAAAATCTGAACTTGGGCTGTCACAAAACTGCACCTCTTTTCCCCCTCATCATTGCGCACCAAGGCTGCTTAAGTGCAGATTTTTGGGCTGCCACATGGTTGTTTCCTTGTTGACTTAGCAAAGCCCTTACATGTACTCATGAGGCACCTCCTCCACTCCATTTTTGCGCACAACTTGGTCAATGATGCAGAAGTTTTTCTGACTGAGGACAGCCCCAAAATTGAGTGTTTAGACTGCCACAAATCAGAGTTAATGATGCATCCTTTCCCACTCAACCTTGTGTGCGCATAGCTTGATCTTTGGTGTGAAAATTCTGACTTGTATCACCAACTCAGATCTGATCATATCACTCCTCCATCCTTGCATGTGAATAGAGTAAAGTAGAAGCAAACCTTGCTTGTTTCAGCCTTATATGCAGCCCCACACTCTCAAAGAAATCTGAATTTTTCATGATAGTTAATCATGGCAATTTCCCCTCACTTTCCCTATATATGTGCGCATGGAGAGGGGGCTGGCTTCATGTGCAAGTGCAGCCAACTCCTCTCCTCCTCCTCACTCTCTCTAGCCGCAACCACAAGCCTCCTTGGAGCAAGAAGACTTTGCCTAGCCAACTCCCTCCTTCCCTCACCTCAACCTTGACCATACACCTAGCTAGTGCAAGCCTTGTTCCTCACCTTGTTGCGCATAGGACCTCTTAGGAAGTGTGGACTTGTGGTGTAGTGAAGCTAGAAGGTGGTGTGTGATTCTTGAATTTGAAGGGTGTGCTACAAGAGGTAAGCCTTGAGCTTAGGACTTTTCTTTAGGTAACCATGTATGTGTGCTTAAATGTCTCCTTGAGTATGTGTGGTTTTGGGATTCAAGTATGAACATGGTAAAAATTAGAATGGTGGAGCTATTGCATGGAGAATTGTATGCATAAAAATGCTTAAGATTATATGCCACTGTTTGTATGATTAGGCCACTGTTTAAAGAGAAATGTGCCACTGTTTCCTTATGTATGTGCCACTGTTTTGGTAGATAAAATGCCACTGTTTCGGTCCCTCAAAATCACCATTATATGCCACTGTTTCTGCACTTAAAAGCCACTGTTTCTGCACATTAAAAGCCACTGTTTCTGCACTTTAGAAGCCACTGTTTCTGCACATTAAAAGCCACTGTTTCTGCACTTTAGAAGCCACTGTTTCTGCACATTAGAAGCCACTGTTTCTGCACCTAAAAGCCACTGTTTCTGCACATTACATGTCACTGTTTCTGCACATTATAGGCCACTGTTTCTGCACATATATGTCACTGTTTTAGTGCTCCTTAAGCCACTGTTTTAGCCATGTAATGCCACTGTTTCCATGCTTAAAATGCCACTGTTTTAGTCATGAAATGTCACTGTTTCCATGCTTAAAATGCCACTGTTTTTATGCATAAAAGGTCACTGTTTTAAGTCATCATATGCCACTTGTAACGCCCTCCCTTGTATGCATCCAAGAGAGTCGTTTGCTAAGCGGAATTAGAGTCGGTAACGTCACATGAGCTAACAAGCAGCATACAAATCCGTATAAAAATTTTCAACACTTAAATTCTTTTCATAAAGGTTTTCCAAAATAGCTGCTGTTCGTAAAAGTTCAAGCTAACATAAACATGATGAAGACTACAGTCATCCAAAAGTACCAAAACATTAATCATTACAGTTATCCAGTTTAAACAAACAGCAACAATGGTAATCCACGCATCAGCAATCAACAGCAAACATCATGTCTTCAAGTGCTTTTATGTCCTCCTGCCATTTAGGAAAATAGCAGCCCCGAAGGGGTGAGAATAATCCCAGTAGTGTGGCAATAAAACCAGTAATATAACAATATTAACTAGGCACAAAATCATAAACAGTCACTTCAACATATCCTTGTTCCTTTTCCTTTTTATCATATTCATATATTGCGTATATAACGCCTTTCCTTTGCGCTTTTAGCACCGTCGTGCGCGCACTTCACAGTGGAATCAAATATACCCTTGGCACCTGAGCTCCATGTGGATTCCATCTGTGGGCCTATGCGGACTGATGCCAAGTGTCCCATACCCCGGTACCTTGGGGATGCCTATATGATGCTTGCTCAAACACATGGTCCTGTACATAACTACTCTAAAACAAGGCCTATATGATCTTGTTACATGCATGACATGCTATGCTTTCACACACAAAGCGTAAAAATGCGGTATAATGTAAGATGCATGCTTATATACCTTTCATATGCGTTATGCTGCCACATAACGTCTTTCCCTCATAATCATCACGGCACATTTTTGGCAGTTTCCTTTCATTATAATGGAACATAACATTTTTACGGCATATGGAGCATCATGTCACAATTCTATACCAATAGTCAATAGTTACATTAGGCATCATCGCCTGACACTTACCTTAGCTTTCCTTAAATATTACCAACGGCAGCGAAATATTCTCACTTCTTAAGCGCACCTAAATCAATTAAAACTAATCATTTACAGTGGCTATTTACAGCAGAACAGAGAGCATACAGCAGTGGCTTACAGCAGCAAAACAGTGAGCATACAGCAGTGTTTACAGCAGCAAAACAGTGAGCATTTACAGCAGCAAAACAGTGAGCATACAGCAGTGTTTACAGCAGCCAAAACAGTGAACATACAGCAGAACATACAGCAGCAAAACAGTGAGCATACAGCAGCAAAACAGTGAGCATACAGCAGTGTTTACAGCAGCCAAAACAGTGAGCATACAGCAGCAAAACAGTGACGTTTTAAACAGAAACAGTGGCGTTTTAAAACAGAAACAGTGGCGTTTTTAAAACAGAAACAGTGGCGTTTTTAAAACAGAAACAGTGGCACTTGAACTTCCAAAACAGTGGCATAAACAGTGGCCTTTGAGGAGTAAAACAGTGGCATTTTTATGTATAAAACGGTGGCCTTTGAGGAGTAAAACAGTGGCATTTTTATGTATAAAACAGTGGCATGGAAGGACTTAAAACAGTGGCATTTTTATGCATAAAACAGTGGCATTTAAGCATGGAAACAGTGGCATTTCATGACTAAAACAGTGGCATTTTTAAGCATAAAACAGTGGCATTTAAAACAGTGCTAAAACAGTGGCACAGTGGCTTAAGGAGCACTAAAACAGTGACATATACGTGCAGAAACAGTGGCATGTAATGTGCAGAAACAGTGGCTTTTACGTGCAGAAACAGTGGCATAAAATGTGCAGAAACAGTGGCTTAAAATGTGCAGAAACAGTGGCTTTTAAGTGCAGAAGCAGTGGCATAAAATTGTGATTTTGAGGGACCGAAACAGTGGCATTACATCTCCAAAACAGTCATCAAAACAGTGGCACAATCACACGAAAACAGTGGCATAATCACACGAGGAAACAGTGGCATGAGTTCGAACATAACCAAGAGGTTTTTATGCATACAATTCATCATGAAATGACTCCATTCTTATATTTTTATCATGCTCAACCAAGGATCCAAAGTAACACAAATACAAGAAGACATTCAAGCATTCATACATGGCTACACTAAGAAGGAATTCAAGGTTCAAGGCCTACCTCTTGTAGCACACACTTCACTACACCCTTCTAGCTCTACTTCACAACAAGTCCTCTCTTCCTAGGAGGTCCTATGCGCAAGCAAGGTGAGGAACAAGGCTAGCACTAGCTTGGTGTATGGTTGAGGTGAAGGAGAGGGGGAGTTGGCTTGACAAAGTCTTCTTGCTCCAAGGTGGCTTGTTGGTGTGGCTAGAGGGAGTGAGGAGGAGGAGGAGAATTTGCTGCACAAGTGAATGGGGGCAGCCCCTCTTGTGCGCAAATTTAAAGGGAGAGAGGAGAGGAGTTGCTATGATTTATCATCATGGAAAAATCTGATTACTTGGGGGAGTGGGGCTGCATACAAGGGCTGTACAAGCAAGGTGTTGGCTTCTAAATTACTCTACTTACATGCAAGGATGGAGGAGTGATATGTTCAGATCTGAGTTGGTGATACAAGTCAGAATTTTCACACCAAAGACCAAGCCATGCGCACACAAGGTTGAGTGGGAAAGGATGCATCATTAACTCTGATTTGTGGCAGTCTAAATACTCAATTTTGGGGCTGTCCTAAGTCAGAAAAACTTCTGCATCATTGACCAATTTGTGCGCAAAAATGGAGTGGAAAGGAAGTGTCAAGTGCACATGCAAGAGCTTGGCTAAGTCAACAAGTAAAACAACCAAGTGGCAGCCCAAAAATCTGCAAAGAAGCAGCCTTGGTGCGCAATGATGAGGGGGAAAGAAGTGTGACCAGAGTGCAGTTTTGTGACAGCCCAAATTCAGATTTTGGAGCTGCACAAAATGATGAAAATGCAGCAACAAATCCTCTTATGATGCATGTGAAAACAAGGCAGGTTTTGACTCATGATGGGCTGCAAAAGCTTGCCCAAAAATCTGCACAAAACAGTCTCATGATGGAGAGTGAAAGTGGTTATCCAAGTCAACAAGTTATGCAGTCTTGTGTCATAAAAAAAATCTGCATCCAGCCCCTCCCATGTGCGCCCAAAATGAGGAAATTATGCAGCCTAAAGATCATGCTACAATGCACATGTGGCTTCCATGAAATAAGGTTTAAATCAAGTTATGCTTAAGCAAGGTGAGGTGGCGGTTTTAACAAGGTAAAATGGCAGATTTCAAGGTCCTAAATTACCCTTACTTGTGCGCAAAATGAGAAGGAAAAACATTAAGCCAAGTGGTTGTTCCTTGATGCACAAGACACCCTAATTGGGCAAGGCTTAGGGGAAATGAGAATGGTTATAACTTTGGGCTGAAATAGCTTGATCCAAGAGCCATCCTTGGGCCATTGGCCATACACACAAAAGGATCCATTCACACAAGTCCAAAAGCAACAAGTCCACACACACACACTAGCCCACATCCAAACACACATACTCACATTACTCACATGATTTTAATAAATTCATATGCCTACATATACACCCTCCTAGGATTTAATTTAATTAATTACCTTAGTCTTATCCAAGGAATAAAAATCAAACAATTCACAAGCCATAACACATAACACATAAACCATACATCCGAATTCTACACATGTACATATAGCATATAGTACTTAGGTATTCTACTAATTATGCGGGATGTTACACTCTCCCCACCAAATAGGAATTTTGTCCGCAAAATTAAACTTACTTAAGAGCTAAACAGTTCTGGATAGCGTTTCTGAACGTCGTCCTCGCGTTCCCAAGTGGCTTCAGCTGCCGATCTGTTGTTCCACAATACTTTCACCAACGGAATCTCTTTAGAACGGAGTCGCTTGACGGATCTTTCAAGAATTTGGAATGGTTGCACTTGATAAGTCAGATTTTCCTTGAGTTCCACTTCTTCCGGCTGTAATACGTGAGATGGATCAGAGAGATACCTCCGTAGCTGCGACACATGAAATACATTGTGAATTCCTGACAGATTGGGTGGTAAGGCCAACCGGTATGCAGACTCTCCAATCCGGTCCATAATCAGATACGGTCCTAAGTACCGTGGACTTAACTTCTTTACTCCCATTCTCCTTCCGAGTCCCGATGTAGGAGTGATTCTCAAAAACACATGGTCTCCGACTTCGAAAGATAGAGGCTTATGACGCTTGTCGTAATAACTCTTCTGTCTGGCCTGAGCCCTCTGCATATTCTCCCGAATCTTCTTTACTTGTTCGGATGTTTCTTGAATTAGATCGGGTCCTAACATACTTCGCTCACCCACTTCCGTCCAACATAAAGGGGATCTGCACTTTCTCCCATACAAAGCTTCATACGGTGCCATCTGAATGCTGGAGTGGTAACTGTTGTTGTAAGCGAACTCAATCAACGAAAGATAACTATCCCAGCTGCCTCCTAACTCCAAAACACATGCTCGCAACATGTCCTCTAAGGCTTGAATGGTGCGTTCCGTCTGTCCATCGGTCTGCGGATGATAAGCAGTACTCAACCTCAGTTGGGTCCCTAATGCTCTTTGAAAGGATTCCCAAAACTTAGATGTAAACTTGGGATCACGATCACTGACAATACTCGTAGGAACTCCGTGCAGCTTCACAATCTCCTGCAGATAGATTCTAGCAAGCCTTTCTGTATCATAAGTGGTTCTAACACGCAAGAAATGAGCTGACTTCGTTAAACGATCGACAATCACCCAGATAGAGTCATATCCTTCTCGCGTCCGAGGAAGTCCAACTACAAAATCCATCGAAATACTATCCCACTTCCATTCGGGAATCTCCAAAGGTTGAAGGAGTCCCGACGGTTTCTGATGTTCATACTTCACCTTCTGACAAGTTAAGCATCGAGATACATACTCCGCAATATCACGCTTCATACCCGGCCACCAAAACGAGGTCTTCAAATCATGGTACATCTTCGTGGATCCAGGATGAACTGCGTACTTACCCTTGTGAGCCTCCTGTAAAACTTCTTGCTTCAACTCTTCATTCGGCACAACCAGCCGTCCTTGAAATCTCCAAACATCAAACTCATCCTTTACAACATCTTGGTTACCAACCAAATCACGGACTAACTCTTCATCTTTCTGAGCCTCCTTAATTTTACTGATCAATTCATTCTCCACCTTAATATTTCCCAATCTTATGCTACTTCCTCTCTCGTCTACTGACAAGTTCAAGTCTCGAAAGGCCTCAAACAACTTCAATTCTTCCATCATCAGAGTTGCAGTGTGTAGTGTCTTCCTGCTCAGAGCGTCAGCTACCACGTTTGCCTTTCCTGGGTGGTACTTAAGTTCAAAATCGTAGTCCTTCAGAAATTCCATCCACCGTCGTTGTCGCATATTCAGCTCCTTCTGGTCGAACAAGTACTTCAAACTCTTATGATCGCTGAACACGTCAAACTGCGAACCATACAAGTGGTGCCTCCAGATTTTCAGTGCGAACACTATAGCTGCTAACTCCAAATCGTGCGTAGGATAATTTTCTTCGTGAGGCTTCAGTTGTCGAGATGCATAAGCTACCGCCATACGATCCTGCATCAACACGCATCCAAGTCCTTTCAGCGACGCATCGCAGTAAACTTCGAACTTTCGAGTAGGATCCGGAATCGTGAGTACGGGAGCACTCGTCAATCTGCTCTTTAGCTCCAAGAAACATTCTTCACAGGCTTCAGTCCACTCAAAAGGCTTATCCTTCCGAGTGAGACGAGTAAGGGGTTGCACTATCTGAGAGAAATTCTGGATAAACCTTCGATAATACCCAGCCAGACCTAAGAAACTTCTTACTTCAGTGACAGACTTGGGTCGTTCCCAATTCATAACAGCTTCAACCTTGCTGGGGTCCACCGCGATACCTTCTGATGAAATGACATGGCCCAGAAACTGGACCTCTTTAAGCCAAAACTCGCACTTTGACCATTTCGCGTACAACTGCTTCTCCTTCAAGATTTGCAAGACAATCCTCAGATGTTCCGCGTGCAGCTCTTCATTAGCTGAGTAAATCAGGATATCGTCGATAAACACAATTACGAACTGATCAAGAAACGGGCGGAAGATGCGGTTCATGTAGTCCATGAATACCGCTGGAGCATTCGTAAGTCCGAATGGGATCACCTGATATTCGTAGTGCCCATAACGAGTCCTAAAAGCGGTTTTCGGAATATCCTCCGGTTTGACCCGGATCTGATGGTATCCCGATCGTAAATCTATCTTAGAAAAGACTCTGGCTCCTCTCAGCTGGTCCATCAAATCGTCGATCCTCGGTAGCGGATACTTATTCTTCACCGTTACTTTGTTCAGCTGGCGGTAATCTACACACAGACGTAAACTTCCATCCTTCTTCTTAATCAAGATGGCTGGAGCACCCCATGGAGAAGTACTCGGTCTGATGAATTCCTTAGCCAAAAGTTCTTCTATCTGCTTCTTCAACTCGCGCAGTTCCAAAGGTGCCATGCGATACGGGGCAATGGAGATTGGTCCAACTCCAGGAACAAGTTCGATCGAAAATTCTATTTCCCTATGAGGAGGCAATCGAGGTATTTCATCCGGGAATACCTCCTCGAATTCTCTAACTACCGGTACATCCTGAATTTGATTGTCAATCGAGGTCTCAGCCTCGATCGACAAAAGATACCCTGCTGCTCCCTTGCGGAGCTCTTTTCTAACTTGCAATAAGGAAATGAGAAAGAGAAAGGTTGAAAATTACCATCCTTTGCAGGAACAATGACTTTCCCTGCTCGACAGTCCAAAGTTATCCCGTTTTCCGTCAACCAGTCCATACCGATAATCACATCGAAGTTGAATACCGGCAGGACCACCAAATTAACTGTATACGTGTTCCCTTCATACTGCAAGGTAACACCTCTGCAGATCTCCGAGGCTGTGCACGATCCTCCCGTAGGTGTGCTGATGTGTAACTCATAAGGTAACGGGGTTGGGGTGATGCCTATTCTCAATGCAGTATGCTTTGCCATAAAAGAACCAGACGCTCCAGAATCAAAGATAACAGAAATTGGGTGACCATTCAGAGTGACATTACCTTTGATCAGGTTGGGAAACTTCTGCGCTTCATTTGCATCCAATGTGAATACCCGAGCTTGCGGAGGCTGTTGATCAGCGTTCTGGGGGCATTTGTAAGCAAAGTGACCTTGCTGGCCGCATCTGAAGCATGCATTGTTGTTCTTGCGACAGACTCCAAAGTGATTCTTTCCACACGTAGCACAAGCAGTCGCACCCTGACGTCCCGTCGACGATTGGCCCACCGTAAAGTTCCTCTTAAAATTTCCAGGCCGCGCCTGCAACGGCGTACCTCTGCCTCGACCCCTACCAGGTGCCGCCCTGAAGAATCTGCCTGCTCGATTTCCTCCGTGGAATTGTGGTGGTGGCTTGTTCAAGTTCTTGGCCTCCAGAATGATTCCTTCTGCCTGACGACTCTGGTTGATGAGTTCTGGAAGTGTACGATTAGCCGTCGTCAAGATGAGCTTGCGAATTTCCGGATGTAATCCGCTCTCGAACTTCTCCACTTGCCATTCTTCATCGTAGATGTTCCGATCAAAGTTGGCGTACTCGATCAGCTGCCCAAACTTTGTAATATACTCATTAACCGTCATGTTACCCTGCCTGAGCGACAGCAGTTCCGTGTGCTTCATCCTTCGCATTGCCTTAGGAAAATACTTATCCAGAAACACTTGTCTGAATACGGCCCATGTCAGCTCCACGTCCTGAGCTCTCAGCAGAGCCCTCGCGCCAGTCCACCATGTTAAAGCTTCTCCCACCAGCTGATACGACGCGTAATCAGTCTTCTGCGCTTCCGGGCACGCCATGCGTTCGAAAATATGTTCAATCATCTGCAGCCACCTTGCTGCAGCCTCAGGGTTGTCTTCACCCTCAAAAGTAGGTGGTTGGAAATTGCGGAAGTCTTTCAACCTCCGACGGGCAATTTCTTCTGCATTTTCATGCAGTGGGGGTTGGTTCTGATTCTGTTGTCTATGGTCGCGCCATTCTTGGCTCATATTCTGGATGAACGTGGCCAGTCCTCCAATGGTGGTGATAAGATCCTCTTCTGCATCGCCAGTCCTTCCCCGAGTTGAACCGCGACCACCCGCCATGATTCTGCACTCACAATACCAGGAAATGAGTTGATCAGGCTCACCGCAAGTTATTCATGGCAGCAGTCTCAAGTAGGTACTCGAGTTCAATTCGGACAAGTTAGCTATGCATCCGTGTCTTATCACAGAACAGTCCTAACAATCTAACTACCCTAGCTAATATATACTTAACTATAGCACACTTAGGAAGTCAATCAGCAGATAAACACAAACAACAGTCAATTCAATCAAACACAAGCAATTCCATGGACCAAACTGCTCTGATACCAATTAGTGTAACGCCCTCCCTTGTATGCATCCAAGAGAGTCGTTTGCTAAGCGGAATTAGAGTCGTTAACGTCACATGAGCTAACAAAGCAGTATACAAATCCGTATAAAAATTTTCAACACTTAAATTCTTTTCATAAAGGTTTTCCAAAATAGCTGCTGTTCGTAAAAGTTCAAGCTAACATAAACATGATGAAGACTACAGTCATCCAAAAGTACCAAAACATTAATCATTACAGTTATCCAGTTTAAACAAACAGCAACAATGGTAATCCACGCATCAGCAATCAACAGCAAACATCATGTCTTCAAGTGCTTTTATGTCCTCCTGCCATTTAGGAAAATAGCAGCCCCGAAGGGGTGAGAATAATCCCAGTAGTGTGGCAATAAAACCAGTAATATAACAATATTAACTAGGCACAAAATCATAAACAGTCACTTCAACATATCCTTGTTCCTTTTCCTTTTTATCATATTCATATATTGCGTATATAACGCCTTTCCTTTGCGCTTTTAGCACCGTCGTGCGCGCACTTCACAGTGGAATCAAAATACCCTTGGCACCTGAGCTCCATGTGGATTCCATCTGTGGGCCTATGCGGACTGATGCCAAGTGTCCCATACCCCGGTACCTTGGGGATGCCTACATGATGCTTGCTCAAACACATGGTCCTGTACATAACTATTCTAAAACAAGGCCTATATGATCTTGTTACATGCATGTCATGCTATGCTTTCACACACAAGGCGTAAAAATGCGGTATGATGTAGGATGCATGCTTATATACCTTTCATATGCGTTATGCTGCCACATAACGTCTTTACCTCATAGCCATCACGGCACATTTTTGGCAGTTTCCTTTCATTATAATGGAACATAACATTTTTACGGCATATGGAGCATCATGTCACAATTCTATACCAATAGTCAATAGTTACATTAGGCATCATCGCCTGACACTTACCTTAGCTTTCCTTAAAAATTACCAACGGCAGCGAAATATTCTCACTTCTTAAGCACACCTAAATCAATTAAAACTAATCATTTACAGTGGCTATTTACAGCAGAACAGAGAGCATACAGCAGTGGCTTACAGCAGCAAAACAGTGAGCATACAGCAGCAAAACAGTGAGCATACAGCAGTGTTTACAGCAGCCAAAACAGTGGACATACAGCAGCAAAACAGTGAGCATACAGCAGCAAAACAGTGAGCATACAGCAGTGTTTACAGCAGCCAAAACAGTGGACATACAGCAGCAAAACAGTGAGCATACAGCAGCAAAACAGTGAGCATACAGCAGTGTTTACAGCAGCCAAAACAGTGAACATACAGCAGCAAAACAGTGAGCATACAGCAGTGTTTACAGCAGCCAAAACAGTGGACATACAGCAGCAAAACAGTGACGTTTTAAACGTTTTCAAAACAGAAACAGTGGCGTTTTTAAAACAGAAACAGTGGCATTTTTAAAACAGAAACAGTGGCACTTTGAACTTCCAAAACAGTGGCATGAGTAGTGATGTTTATGCATCAAAACAGTGGCATAAATGGTACATTTTTAGCATTAAAACAGTAGCATAAATCATGGTTTTTGGACATTGAATCAGTGGCATATTATGGACTAAAACAGTGGTATTTGTGTACATAAAACAGTGGCATATGATGACTAAAACAGTGGCATTACATGGCTAAAACAGTGGCATTTTAATGTGATTTAGAGGAACCGAAACAGTGGCATTACATCATCAAAACAGTGGCACATATCTCTTCAAAACAGTGGCATAATCACACGAGGAAACAGTGGCATGAGTTCGAACATAACCAAGAGGTTTTTATGCATACAATTCATCATGAAATGACTCCATTCTTATACTTTTATCATGCTCAACCAAGGATCCAAAGTAACACAAATACAAGAAGACATTCAAGCATTCATACATGGCTACACTAAGAAGGAATTCAAGGTTCAAGGCCTACCTCTTGTAGCACACACTTCACTACACCCTTCTAGCTCTACTTCACAACAAGTCCTCTCTTCCTAGGAGGTCCTATGCGCAAGCAAGGTGAGGAACAAGGCTAGCACTAGCTTGGTGTATGGTTGAGGTGAAGGAGAGGGGGAGTTGGCTTGACAAAGTCTTCTTGCTCCAAGGTGGCTTGTTGGTGTGGCTAGAGGGAGTGAGGAGGAGGAGGAGAATTTGCTGCACAAGTGAATGGGGGCAGCCCCTCTTGTGCGCAAATTTAAAGGGAGAGAGGAGAGGAGTTGCTATGATTTATCATCATGGAAAAATCTGATTACTTGGGGGAGTGGGGCTGCATACAAGGGCTGTACAAGCAAGGTGTTGGCTTCTAAATTACTCTACTTACATGCAAGGATGGAGGAGTGATATGTTCAGATCTGAGTTGGTGATACAAGTCAGAATTTTCACACCAAAGACCAAGCCATGCGCACACAATGTTGAGTGGGAAAGGATGCATCATTAACTCTGATTTGTGGCAGTCTAAATACTCAATTTTGGGGCTGTCCCAAGTCAGAAAAACTTCTGCATCATTGACCAATTTGTGCGCAAAAATGGAGTGGAAAGGAAGTGTCAAGTGCACATGCAAGAGCTTGGCTAAGTCAACAAGTAAAACAACCAAGTGGCAGCCCAAAAATCTGCAAAGAAACAGCCTTGGTGCGCAATGATGAGGGGGAAAGAAGTGTGACCAGAGTGCAGTTTTGTGACAGCCCAAATTCAGATTTTGGAGCTGCACAAAATGATGAAAATGCAGCAACAAATCCTCTTATGATGCATGTGAAAACAAGGCAGGTTTTGACTCATGATGGGCTGCAAAAGCTTGCCCAAAAATCTGCACAAAACAGTCTCATGATGGAGAGTGAAAGTGGTTATCCAAGTCAACAAGTTATGCAGTCTTGTGTCAAAAAAAAATCTGCATCCAGCCCCTCCCATGTGCGCCCAAAATGAGGAAATTATGCAGCCTAAAGATCATGCTACAATGCACATGTGGCTTCCATGAAATAAGGTTTAAATCAAGTTATGCTTAAGCAAGGTGAGGTGGCGGTTTTAACAAGGTAAAATGGCAGATTTCAAGGTCCTAAATTACCCTTACTTGTGCGCAAAATAAGAAGGAAAAACATTAAGCCAAGTGGTTGTTCCTTGATGCACAAGACACCCTAATTGGGCAAGGCTTAGGGGAAATGAGAATGGTTATAACTTTGGGCTGAAATAGCTTGATCCAAGAGCCATCCTTGGGCCATTGGCCATACACACAAAAGGATCCATTCACACAAGTCCAAAAGCAACAAGTCCACACACACACACTAGCCCACATCCAAACACACATACTCACATTACTCACATGATTTTAATAAATTCATATGCCTACATATACACCCTCCTAGGATTTAATTTAATTAATTACCTTAGTCTTATCCAAGGAATAAAAATCAAACAATTCACAAGCCATAACACATAACACATAAACCATACATCCGAATTCTACACATGTACATATAGCATATAGTACTTAGGTATTCTACTAATTATGCGGGATGTTACAGATTTTATGTAACGGTATATTAACTATGTAACGGTATATTAGCTGTGTAACGGTATATTATTTATGTAACGGTATATTAACTATGTAACAATATATTAACTATGTAACGGTATATTACTGTTACATAGTTAATATACTGTTACATAGTTAATATACCGTTACATAGTTAATATACCGTTACATAGTTAATATACCGTTATGTAATTAATATACCGTTACATACAATCTCAAACATCTTCATTGTGCGTCATAAATGTTGTCATTGAATTTTTCAATTATGATGAAAAATGGAAAATTAAGAGTTAACCGTTTTTTAGCAGTTTTGTTTTTATGGCTGGAGGTTTCTACTGTTTTTATTTTATGGCTATTAAAACACAACAAGGGCATTTTCGGAAGACTCGAGGCACCATTTGGATATATAAAGGGGTCCTCTCCACCATTCCAATGGGACTCCACACAATTCAGAATTCCACTCCATTCAGATTTCTTCTAGTTTTATGTTTTATTTTTCGAGATCAGTAATGACTATGGTTGGCTAGATCTCTTTTTATTGTGGTGAGGGTCAAAGTTTGGGTCAAAGTCAAATTGAGGTTGCAGGTGGGTGGGTCATTTTCTGATTTATTGGGCGGTATATAAATATCTATCTGTTGAGAAATGAAACCCCAGCGGAGCTCAAGAATTGATTTGGGTGAATTAAAAGCACAAATTGTAAATAAGATTGGAGATGATAAATCAAAGATGTATTTTAGTTACTTGGACATGTATTTCATTAAGAAGCTGAGCAAGACTGAATTTGTTAAGTTGTTATGGGGTACTGGGGAGGGAGAATATTCCATTACACAACTATTTGCTAAAATCAATTTTGAAGAATGCCTGCCAACGCCAATGCCAAGCCAAGACCACACCACCAATCTGTCCTCCAAAATCAGGAGCTTATGTCACTAATGTATCTCTTGGTAGAGAAGATGGACACGAACAGAGTGTTGCCAAAATCCAACACCAAATTGCATCATCCATTTTGTTAAATGGGGTTTCCCCACGTAAGTTAAGGTCTCTCGAAAAGCGTGATCGGAAGCTTAAATATAGACCAAGCCCTCTTGGACCAAATGGGAAAGTTGATTCTGTTGCACATCAATCCACAGCTTCAGAAGATGGTGGTAGTAAGGTTGAACTGGAGAATGGAACTATTACTCCATGTGAAGATTATCAGAGACAGAGACCACATCTTCAAGCAGTTGCTGACCACATCTCCAA